>VCCN01002035.1:737887-749281 GCA_006491835.1 Architeuthis dux
TTGCTTGTTGCTACAGTAGCCTGGGCAGTCGCTTCTGCTACAGTTCCTAGCAAGGGCCACGTGTCGTCAGTAATGCTTGCAATATAGTTAGCCACAGTCATTGTCATCACACTGGCCACAAAGCTTGAAGCAACTTTTATCACCTCTTCAATTTCTTTTGCTTCAATGGAATCCTTAATCTTTCTGTGGTATTTGTGTCTTTTTTCATTTTTAATCTACAATCCGATTTGTTCTTAATGTTTCCTATGTTGTTAATAATATTATTTGCAATTTCATTATTACTGCTGCAAGTCTCTGGCCCAGCCTCAGTTTCAGATTTCTCACTCAGTCTCCATTTGATTGACAGTCCAGGCTGCTTTCTGATTGGCTGTCGCTGTCTGGCTTTCTTCAGTGGGCTGGTGTTAGTCATCTCATATGGAATCATTTCTGCCTTCTAGGGAGGGAGCAGTTTCTCTGAGAATCTCTTCCCCCAGCTGATGTAAAATATGCCTCAACAAATCGTCCAGTGAACCACTGAAATCATCAACTACATTTAAAAATGGTCTTAGTATGTGAGATTACAATTTAATTCAATGATGTTTATTCTTATTGGATGAAGTATTGTAACATAGTATTGTTTATTTATTTGTTTTCTGTCACGCTGAAGGAAACCGATATATAAAACTAAAATTGTGTAAGTGGGCTTACTCTTTATTTCCAATCGTGCTGTCTGCTCGTAACCGTAGGATTACGATCAGATTCAAAGTTGTTATAAAAAGCAACTAAAAATTAAGATGAAGGTAACAATTAGTCAAAATTAAAAATGAAAATATTGTGTTACAATTTAATTATTGTCATATTGCAATAAGAAGCAAGAAGTTGAAAAGCATTTAGTAAATATAGAGACATATTGAAAGGCAGCTTGCCAATATGCTTAAAACGTAAAGTGTACAATGAATATATAATACCAGCTCTGATGTATGAATGTGAAACATGGAAACAATAAAATCACTTGAAAACAAACTCAGAATAACACATAGCAATGGAAATAGCAATGTTAGGAATAACTCTAAGAGGCAGAAAAAGATCAGCATGGATCAGAGAACAGACAAAAGTAAAAGATATCATAGAAATAATTAAAAGACAAAAATGGAGATGGACTGGACACATAGCAAGAAGAAAGGATAACAGATGGTGAAAAACGTTAACAGATTGGTGCCCTAGAGATAGCAAACACAGTAGCAGATGACCAGAGATAAGATGGAGAGATCAGATAAAAAGGTTTGCCGATATGACATGGCAGGGGTTAGCACAGTCACGGTCGAGATGAAGGAGCTGGAAAAGGCCGTTGGCCTGCAGTGGACTTATAATGGGTGATGATGATGATGACGTCTTCTTTAAAAGCTTTTCAACTTTTCTTTCATCTAAATCAATGATTCTCGAACAGAAGGCACTTGGCTCCGAGGGGAGTAATTTCAGCCAGGGGAGGAACATGGATCAGAGAGAGGACTAGAGTGAGAGATGTTATACAAATAATTAAGAAACAAAAATGGAGATGGCCTGGTCATCTAACAAGAAAAGATGACAATAGGTGGAGCAAAAGACTAACCGATTGATGCCCATGGGACAGTAAACACAGTAAGAAAAGACCAGATACAAGATGGAGGGATGAGATAGACGTAGCAGAGATTAGCACAATTCCGGTCGTCATTGAAGGAACATTACACACATCGTGTAATGTTCTTGTTGTGTTTATGTGCCTTCGTTGTTCTTTCTGTGGTAGCTGTGTAAGATTAGAATGCGTTTTGATTCGTAATCGTGTTTAAGCGTGTTAAGAAAGGATAAAACAAAAACGCATGTTGATAAGAGCTATGCTTGAGCTGAACTGAGCCTTCCCTGTTCCTACTTCCGGTCCGCGCTTTCTGGGAGCGGAAACGGAATGGGAGCTGCTGGGTGCTTGCTTCGGCATGTTTATTGATTTAACATAACATACATATGTATAAACATTATAATGGGAAAGGACTTTGTCCAGCAGATGATAATGGTGAAAAATTAGAAGAAGACAATTCAAACTGTGTGAGTAATTGAGGAAACTTGGGATCGCAAGAGGAGGGAAGGGACCTGGGACCCTGAGAACCATTGATTTACATGGAAATAAAAGGTCGATTGATTTGAAAGAATATCCTAGAGGCAACAAACACTTTCAGGACATTTACCTTCAAATGGGAATAGACAGTCAGTTTTAAGTGAGCATGTCATGTCTTCTTCGAGAGAAGCCATTTGCAATTTGTTTTGCCAATGATACAGTATTCAGATTCACATTTTCCATCTGCCCATAAAAATGGTTCCTAATGGTCCCAGGAAGCAGCTATAGACGGTACCAGGGAAAGAATGGAAAATGGTTAGGGTTGCAATGATTGGGCATGCCATCATCAACCATACGAGGCGTGTGGCATTTCTTTCGTTTGCCTGGGAGTGGGGATCAATGCGTCCAGTTACACACAATCGGTTTTCTGGACAGGATCCATATTCAGCACAGAGCATCACTTCCATGACTCTCAGAAGAATCCCATACTTCCAGAGATGCTGATAGGTACTCTCCTTATACTGTGCTTGGTAACAGGAACCCAGCATTTTTTGCAAGAAACTTCTTGGAGGAGGACTCGACTGAAATCGAAACCAACATGTCACCTGTAAATAAAAAGGTAAGTAAAAGAGAAAGAGGCATCTGATTAATAGAAAATATGATACTACTACCTTTCAATACATGTACAGAGGTTCCCCTTATCCATGGTTTCGCTTTTCGCGGTTTCAGTTAATGGTGATCAACCCCAGAAATAAACAATTCATAAGTTGTACTTAATAATGGTCCCAAAGCGCAAGAGCGGCGTTTGGGGTTTTGGCCGTATTTAGCTGTGTAAGAAAACAAGAGAGAAACAGAGACACGTCTGTTTGTTATGCTGGATCGCTGGGGAAATGGCCGTTTCTTAGCTCCCAATGGCGAGCTCTCACTTCCGGTATCGGAAAGGAGACTCCCTTTGGTAGCTTCCGTTTCGGCTTGTTTATTTACGTTAATATATACATACATAAATATTACAGTTCCAAAGTGCAAGAGCAGCGATGATGCTGTTATTCGGATAAGCCAAAGAGAAGCTGGAAATGCTTCCTTTAAGTGAAAAGCTGAAAGTTCTTGACTTAATAGGAAAAGAAACGTCTGTACATCTACGGTAAGAACGAACGAATTCTCTATCCGTCACATAACCTTTATTACAATAATTGTTTACCTCTACCAACGAAGTTGAAGAGGTACTACGTGTCTTTCCGTCCTTCTGTCCTTCCACCCGTCTGTCTGTACACACGATATCTCCAATGTTCTCAATAAATTTTGATGAAATTGTGTGGAAGGGTGGGCCATAGAGTAAGAAAGAAGTGATTGAATTCGGGGGGCGTGTCCAGGAATTTCTTTTTGTTTGAGAGATATTTTTCCATTTAAAAAAAATACATTTATGTCTTTGCTCATGTTTGTCCCCACGATATCTCCAAAAGTTCTCAATGAATTTCAATGAAATTGTGTAGAAGGGTGGGCCATGGGCCAAGGAAAAGGTGATTGAACTAGCGTTCTGCGTTGGCAGAGGTATGCACTTTCTGAATGCTTTCTAGTTACCTCTGCCAACGAAGATGGAAAGTTATGTGTATTCGGTCACGTCTTTCTGCCTGTCCCTCAGTCTGTCTATCCACATGATATCTCCGAAAGTACTCAATGAATCGTAAATCATTAAGACAATCCATAAACTTTGCATAATAGCATCATTGTTGGATTTATTTAAAAGACCACTAATAATTTGTTGTCTAGTATTTCCCGCATCATAATTCTAGTTGCTTTTCATCGCAATTACTCAAACCGTCATTCTACAGCCATTATTAAACAGCGCCGATCGGAAATAAAGAATAAGCTGTTGGCAAGATTCGAACTCGCATCCCTATATACGACAGCTGCTCTACAGCCTCAGCTATAGGAGCCAACGGTTGTAGAGTGATGGTGTATGTAGTTGCAATGAAAAGCAAGTACAATTAAGATGAAAGATATACTAGACAAAAATTAATAATGGTTGACAATGATTCATTCAATAATAATAAAATTCAAGAGAATACTTAAAAAGGAAAATAGTTTGATGTGGCATGATACTTCCTTGGGGTGTGGGGAGCCTAACGGTTAGTAGCACGTAAATGGAATCGACGAACTGAGTTCAAACTCTGAGTTTAAACTTCGCACTAATAGTAAAGATATGAATAACCCCCGCCCAATATGGGGCAGACTGTGCTCTTCAGCCTTGGTAGCAACCCGTCTAAGAGACGGACAACTCTGAATTCCAACCGTGAAAGTCAAAATGATTGTCCATTGTAGTGATAGGCTGGTAATGTACAGAGTAGGAAAGGTACGGTTAACGGGGGTGAAGATTCGTCGGGCCTAGCAAGCCGGATATGTAAATAAATTGCTCTAGTAAAATAAAGGAGAATAAAAATGAACGAAATAACGCGACCACCGTCTCCCTCCCCTTGCAACGCCCTGAGTACAAGTGGAAGATTAAAAAACAGGTCTGGTTAGTCACTTAGTAGAAACCGTCAAATGGCCAATGTCTTTTGGCAGCATACTATGTTGGGTGTGATCAAGTAAAAAGAATTGGAGATAGGGGTGATCAATGAATAAGTTACTTCTCTCGCCTTTTGTTGGTCAGTGATCACTAAAAAAAGGTCTGAATTTTCAAAGAAAACAAGCGTGAACACTGCCAGACACAAACTAAGGGACCGATTTAGCATAAACTTACTGAATTCCCCCCCTTCACTAAAAACCTATTTTGGGAGGGAATTTTTCAAAAACAAAAATATTTTTTTCTAGACATAATAAGCTCCATTGGTGCGACCTGTACGCGTGATAGTCACATAGCCAGCCAGCCAATCAGATAGCCGGCCAGACAGACCAACTTGAAAACTGAAGAAACCTATGTTAATGTTGACAGTTTTGGTTGACGGTTTCTGAAAAAAAAGCTAATTACTTGTATGCCTCCTGTCAATGGCTTTGGCGTCCAGTTTAATGTTGGACGTAAATCATTAAGACAATCCATAAACACTGCATAATGTCATCGACTTGGCGAAAGGAGCGGTATGGTTTCAAGTTGGGGTGCTTCCACTTGATACGATCCACATGTATTGAGGTCCAAGGGCCACGGTATACCAAGATGAACGAGAGACTGGAGAAACATTCGAACCTGTTCCTCATTTGGGTGGCACGTTTCTAGCCCTGCCCACAACAGAGGGAATAGACTTTCAGGAATTACTCCACGTGTCTGAACAATCTCCAGGGTGTCAACCAAACTTTGTGGGTCTGGTCTGCCAAGCCCGTCAGGCCAGAATCGATGAACTTGTAGTCGAAACATCTTCGTTTCTTTCCCAACATGACATCGACAGCGAAAGTCAATGGATTCAGGCAAATAAGGGGTTCAGATTCTTCAAAGTTATAATGCCCACATGTCTGTAAATCCATAAGAAACCCCGGCAATAAATAAATAAAACAGGTCTGGTTAGTCACTCAATAGAAACCGCCATGTCTTTTGGCAGCATGCCGTGTTAGGGGTGATCAATTAAAATAAATTAGAAAAAGGAGTGATCAATAAATAAGTTACATCTCTCGCCTTTTATTGGGCAGTTATCACTAAAAATGTCTGGATTTTCAAAAAGAACAAACTAAAGGATCAATTTAGCATGAACTTACAATGCAATTTTTTTCTAGCTTGAAAACTTAAGAAACCTATGTTGACAGTTTGGTTGACGGTTTCTAATAAATAAAATAAAATAAAAAATAAAATAAAATCTCAGTATGTAATATTAAAATGCCCTTCGGGAAGGCATGAATCCACTTCTCCCCCAAGCTAAGGGTAACTAGCAGGGCTTTAGACCCGGATGTTAGTCCTTCTAAGAGAAGGTTACTCTGACAGAAAAAACCTACAGCTTGGCAGTCACCATAGCTGGTCCCAAGCCCGGGACGTGAGGCTAGCAACTCCAACCTGTAAAAACAAACATGCTACTGAAACAGCAGTGGAGTGTTGTGAAGCATATACACAAGCATCCTACAGGAATAAACAACTAATATTAAATTGCAGTTAAGTGTAAAAATCAGATTATTAGACACATAAATGGGTACAAATAATGGATCCATGGGTAGTAAGGCAACTTGTAACAGTACAGTCAACATGTTTTTAAAATGTGCGCTAACACCTGTATAACTTTAATAATCTCTATGGAAAAAGATTAATAGTAATTCATTTGTTTGTTTCACTCACTGTACTATCCGGCCTTATGTATACAATAAGAACCATTAATGGGTCCATGGGCTATAAGGTACTTTGTCACAGTACAGTGTTTTGTGGAAATGGAGGTACGAACTATTGAATAAACAAGCGGAATCTGTGCAAATTTCACGATTCAGGTTCATCATTTAAGAATAAAATACAAGATAATTTAGCTCGGTCAACGAAGTTGAAAAGAGGTATATGTTTTTGCTCGCGTCTGTTTCTTTGTTCGCATTTTTTCCTGTTCGTATTTTTTCCTGTCCGCAAGATATCTCCAAAGGTTCTAAATGAATTTCATTCATATTTTCTAGAAGGCTGGGCAATATGCAAAGGAAGAACTGATTAAGTTTTGGAGCGGATCCATGCACAATTACCTCCTATACGTCATTGTTATATGTCCAAAACACAAAATATCGGCAATTTTATTTTCCTATCCTGGTCTCTCCGAGGGTGTGTTTGCCTGATAATAATAATCAAAGGTTTACTAAAAATCCGACGCATTTCGCCTGTGTTTTACGGCGTCCTCGGGGAGAAATGGAGTACAGATGAGGTAAACAGAAACTAATATGTAGGGGAAAAACCCGGATGTTGCTTAAGAGGTGGAAATGGAGGTACGAAAAGGTTCCTTTTGCTTTTTGAAATCTTTCCCCATAATAGGTTTTTAATGGGGGGGGGTTCAATTTACAATGTAAGTGTATGCTAAATTGGTCCCTTAGTTTGTGTCTGGCAGCGTCCACGCATGATTTTTGAAAATTCAGACTTTTAGTGATCACCGCCCAACAAAAGGTGAGAGAAGTGATTTATTCATTGATCACTCCTTTTTTCCAATTTGTTAATTGATCACCCCAACACGGCATGCTGCCAAAAGACGGTTTCTATTAAGTGTGATTATATTACAAAAGAAAAAAGTTACAAACATTGGATTAATAGAAATTAACATAAGTTCTTATTTACTAAAATCCACTGATTATCAGAAAAGATTGCGAAACAATGCTAACTTTTAGCTCCACCAACCAACAGTTTGTGAATGGAACTTTTTAGCTAGACCCATCAAAAATATAAAATTTTATACATTTCCCAACAATTTTGGACAGTTCTTACATGCACTAACCATTGACCTACGTTCACTTGTATGGAGCTAGGAGTAAGTAAAACATTTAAAAAAAAAAGAATTTCATAGTTCTCATTTATTGATAGTACATGGAGGTTTATGTAGGTATATACTCCTGTAAATAGGGCTAATATTGATATAATTAGGACTATTATTAAATATATCTGACTCCGTGTAAAATGGCAAAGTTAACGGTATAAACAATAACAAGGATCGTAGGAGTAAGCTAGATACTAGGTAGGAAGAAATTGTAATGTTAACGATATGCGCTGGAGATTTTTTTTTCTCTGCATGTTCCTGCAGTGGTAAAGTGGATGCAATACATGGAGAATTACATGGTAATATTGGAATGAAAATGAAGAATACAAATACATTGTGATAATAATAAGAAGTATATTTATTACAGAATGCATAACAATAAGGTAATTCTCAGCCGTTGAGAAGAAGAAGATAGAATGCATTTAAAAGTTTGGTTTACTACTTAGTAAATGTTAAAGAGATCTTTGTTGTTAGAGTGTGTGTCTAAATGAAGATGAGAGGCACGTCTCTGAGGTAAAATGTGGAACAAACCATAGTTTTGTTAGGCAACAAAATTACGACTGGACAAAGAATGAAAATAGCTCGTATTCTTATAGTAAGAGGTAAGTGGAAGGTGAGTGGATGGTCGAAATGTCGTCCGTTGGAATGGATTTCGTCAAAGGTCCAATGTAAGATGTAAGGTGACAAAATACAAGGTTTTCCTTGGACTTTGTGTCCAATATGGGTATCGTATTTCGAGTCAAGGGCTGTATTTCTATGTTCTGAAAGTTGGTTATCTTAAGAGTTGTACTCAAAAAGATTATCTTTGGTTCTCGGAATAAAACCTGGGTGTTCTGATGGACAATTTGTGTGTCAAGTGGTTTCACTTGATGACCGGAGTGTGTGAGTGCAAAAATATATGTGCATCCGTTACACTCCTATAAAATGCTGCCGTAAGTTTACTCTGCAAATCAAAACATAATCAGTGTGTTCTTACCTGATGATGGTCGGAGAACATACCGATTTACCTATTAATAATGATTCAAATAACCAACCTGATTGCCTGTCATCTTCTAGATATCCACATGAGCCTCATAGTCACTGGGGTCAACCTCTTCAAGTAGCTGCCCTAAGGAGGCAAAAACTGAATTATCACAAAATTGACTGCGTGTGTTTGAGCAGGAGTTGACAGGGAAGCATTTGGGTGAAAATAAAACATTCACTTATCATGACATCAAGAGGTTCAACGAGTGAAATCGAAAAGAGAAGAGGATTTAAAGTATAACAATAACATGTCTGGTTAGTCATTCAATAGAAACCGTCGCTTGATCAACGTCTTTTGGCAGCATGCCGTGTTGGGATGATCAATTAAAAAATTGGGAAAGGGGATGATCAATGAATAAGTTACTTCTCTCGTCTTTTGTTGGGCAGTGATTAAAAAACAAACAAGCGGACACAAACTAAGGAATGAATTTAGCATAAACCTACATTGTAAATTGAACCCCCACCAAACACCTATTTACTGGTGATTTTTAAACAAACAAAAAAGTTTTTTCTAGACATAATAAGGAGTAAATGTGTTGTATATTGGTGTGTCCTGGACTTCATCATAAAGGAAACTCGAAGACTTGCTTGTAAAAATATCTGGACATATTTTTATTACACAACATACATCTTTGTCGGCCGGAGAGTGAAGAGTCGGAGAGAGAGATAAGGAGAACCGCCAGTCTGTCCCCAACAACTTTTGCCCTTCGGATCCGCTGATGTCTGCGTCTTCTTTTGAGTGTCGAGATTTCTATCCGCAACAGGGATGGCAGTTTTCTGCCTTTCGGCTCCGCTTTATAGGTTTCTCTAGCCTACATGGTGTCAATCACCGGTCCCATCCTGTTTTAGACACCGACAATATACCTATTTCCTGAGGTGACTGGGTTCACTTACATTTCCGCCCAGGTGTCTGGAAACACATATCATAACAACTGTTGAAAGTTTTAGCCCTCTAGCTCCATTGGCGTGGTCTGTACATGTGATACATACATAGCCAGCCAGCCAGACCAAATCAAAAACTGAAGAAACCTATTTTGACAGTTTTGGTGACAGTTTTGGTGACAGTTTTGGTTAACCGTTTCTAACATGTGGGTTCATTCTCTTTGCAGGGTTGCAAGATTTGGTCAGAAGAGGAGATAAGCCGAGCTTTATCTCAGAGACAGATGCTCAGTACCAGCCTTTTGAGGCGGGCTCATCTCAAGAGGATGGTCTTGAACAGACTCGCTCAATTTCCAAATTTGACGCTATTCCAATGCCTGTGTTGGGTAAGTCTCTGGGATAAAGCTCGGATTATATACCCTTCTCGCCCAATCTGGCAACCCTGGTACATTGATAGGTAGCATACACTTATCCTTCTAATTTGAGAATTTAGTGTTGAGATATCGGGTTAAAAATTATATAGTTTGAGGTGGAGCATAAGAGTTGAGTTTGTTGATGAGTGATTATTGCTTGAACTTGTTTCAAGTCCATCGTTCTGAGTTTGAGTCTGAGTTTTTGGTTGGTGATTGTTTGTAAATTGTGTGAATAGTTGAATGATGGCCGCTTTGAAGAATTTCATATTTGTATAGCCACATTGCGTGTGTGTGTGTGTGTGAGTTTGTGTATGTGCGTAGTGTGAGTGTGTGTGAGTGTATACCTAGAGCAATGGTGCCTTAGTCCCTTTCAAAGTACTCCCCTATTTGGCAACCAGAGAGGACCTCATTGCGCATGTGTGAACAGACATCAAGCTGTAGAGTTACTCAGCCAGCAGTGAGATACCATTGAGTGAGATTGTGTACTGTGTGACCATTCTTCACGTCTTGTTCAGGTTTTTTTGGCAAAACATTCACCCACCCCGTCCAGATTTGGCTCACCACAACTTCTGGTTTTTTCCAAAGATAAAATCGCTGTTGAATGGGAGATTTCAGACTGTGGACGAGATCAAGGAGAACGCCACGAGACAGCTGATGTCAATCCTGAAAGTGG
Source organism: Architeuthis dux (assembly GCA_006491835.1). NCBI lineage: Eukaryota > Metazoa > Mollusca > Cephalopoda > Oegopsida > Architeuthidae > Architeuthis > Architeuthis dux. Next base: position 748,352 of record VCCN01002035.1, read on the forward strand.
ACCTTGCAGACTGTTTAGAAAAGTGGAAGGGATGCTGGGAATAGTGTGTAAGATCCCAAAGTGAGTACTCTGAAGAGAACTAAGGCATCATTGCCATAGGTAGGCTATTTTCATATTATTTTATATTATATTATTTAAATTTCTCAGATAAAGCATAATCATTAATTTTTGACTAGTTATTCTTGCATCTTAATTTCAGTTGCTTTTTTAACGCAAATCCCAGATCGTCATTCTACGGTCATTAGCGAGCAGCGTGGATAGAAGGGAAAAAGAATAAGCCGCCGGAGAGATTCGAACTTTACCGATTAGGCTACGAAGGCTAACAAGATCACATTATGTTCAGAAATAAAATATACTCAACCTTTTTACCTATAGAAATAGACATTCAAAATCCCGTAGAGACCTTCCCTGACTGAACTACTGATGGATGTGAAAAGCAGAAGATATTTATCTTTACATTTTTGTGTAGGATAGATCAATATGACTGTAGTGTCTCCCAGCTCGTGGGAATCTCACTGAAAAGGAAGATGAAGCAAAAGGAACAAGGACAAAGACAAATGTGATGTTAACTGATCACCGTCGGAAAGGAGACTGTTCGTCTCCTCACTTCGTGGGATTCACTTTATTTTACCCCGGTTTGCCCGGCGCATGACCGGGAATTCACTTCCGTCTTATGGGTTGTGGCAAGGGAGGTAACTCGAGGTATTTGCTCCCTTGCGTAGCCCGGCCCGACATCACAATTACTATTAGAAACCGTCAACCAAAACTGTCAACATAGGTTTCTTCAGTTTTCAAGTTGGTCTGGCTGGCAGGCAGGCTATGTATGTATCACGCATACAGGCCGCGCCAATGGAGCAAGAGGGCTGAAATGTTTTGTTGTCTATAAGAGAACGCTGTTGGAAACTGAGAAAAATCAAAGAAGCAGCACAC
>VCCN01002035.1:766123-780233 GCA_006491835.1 Architeuthis dux
AAAGAAGTATCTTCCATCAAGACAAAGAGGAATAGCTGGGGGTGGGGGGTATTTGAAAATGCACTCCGGCCCCCACTGGAGAGCATCCCCAAAAACTTTATAAATTACAGTTCACCTACTGCATTTCTACTGATATAATACAAAACAAGGATATATTTCAAATAGTTCTTCGATGATTGAACTCCTTGCTGTTTGTGTTGTTAACATGACGTTTCAGACGATCCATTGTTTGGCTTTCCTCAGGTGTAATATCTAAATGTGATGGGGTAAACAGAAGTTTTTAATGTTTACAACATAAACAACAAGGAGTTCAATCGTCCGAAGAACTATTTGAATGTTAATGACCCTTCTCAAAACTATAGAAAATATGTTTATGTTTGGAGAAGAGACTGTAGCATCAGATAGGAGCAGATCTGTCTGAGAAGAAGTGTTTTCTGACCCCGGTGGCTGTTTGAATTTGTAGCTTCTTGCTGTGACCTCTGGTTGCACTGCTCAGGGATGGCTGTAGCATGATTTTATCTGGACAGATGCTGCACTTACAGTCTTGGTTGATGGCGTTCAGACCTGAGGTTATCCTGTATAATTCCAGTAGATCAGTACAGGTTCTTCTGTAGGATAGTGTCTCCAGATCATTAATACATTAGATCTCCCCCTCCACCCTTCTCTCATACAACCAACAACTCTTTCTGGTATTTTTGTTTTTTTTCCTCAGCTCAGTACACATTTCACACAAACATATGAATAATCGGACTGCACACACATGAGTTTTCTGCACTGCAAAAGAGCTTCTGAAGACGCTGAATAAAACTCGGCGAAATGCATCAAGGATTATCTTTATGATAATAATATGTTTGAGATGTAATATGCTTTTCTCAGTCTTTCATTTCCACATTGTCAAATTACCTCTACCATACTGTCGGATTACCTTACAGCCACATAACAAACATTAAAATTTAAGATTCTAAGAAACTTTTTGTTCAGAATCGTATTTTTAAATCACATTTTTTATCCACTGGTTCATTTTGTATTTTCTTTTGGTTAGACACTGATGTGTCGCGACACACAGTTTGGAAAAATCTGCCTGAAACTTATTTTTGTTGTTTATTATCACAACACTGGCTGTCTTACTTTCTATAACTGTTAAATAAGCCACACAGATCGGAAATGATGAAGTGCCTTCGACAGGGTTTGAACTAGGATCCTGTATTGGACAACATATTTTCATTTTATCCTCTAAACTCTTTCATTTGGAAAAATGTTGGCTCAAATAAAAACAATAAGTTTATTTTTCAAATAATTTTTTTCTTTTTTATTATTCAATGCTAACATATCTGCTTTGTTTTGTGCCCAAAGTTTTGATTGGCAGAGGGTTAATATAATAATAATAATAATAATGATGATAATAATATAATAATGGTGTAATGACGAGTATATGAACCCAGTGTATTTGGTAAATCTTTTTTTACCATACCTCATATTGTAAATATTATTTGCAAATTTAACATCATCAATAGTTTTCTCAAGATCATAAAAGCAAACATTAAAAAAAAAAAAACAAACAAAAAACATACAGTACCGGACCATTTATCCAGCAAGCTTTTGACCGGAGGTGATCCATATTTCTGGATTTATACTTATATATATAATATATACTTAAATGTAAAAGGAACAGTGAAATGTAAAGGACAAAATTGTATTTTATAGATACAAATGAATACACTTAATTCCTAAAATATAGAATATAATTAGCTATGGACGAAATTTTCAGTGTGAAATTGACACGTGAGAAATTAAAAAATCTGGCAAAAATCAGCATATTATTTGATTTAAATCAAATTTTCGATACTTATTTATTAAAGGACAAACTTTCTAAAAAAGAATTTTCCATATTTCAGAGAAGAACAATTATTTTTCATATGATTCCTACCCCACATTTTAATTTATATTTGTTTATGCTTTAGTTGATTTTTACAAATTTTACAGATAAACCCCTTGAGATATGAATTATGTTTACCTTTTTTGGAAAGATATCCAGGAACTGCTGGAACGGGATTTGGGATTTAAAAAAACAGGAAAATTAAGTAAAATATTTTTCTTCTCAGTAAATTTTTAGATTTATTCAATTAATAATAATTTAGTCTTTGGGAAAAAAAATTTGTTTCACTCAATATTTCTTTGTAAGAAGATTTTTCATCATATTTATCGATTATTCAGATTGATCCAATATTTTTTAAATGTATATTTTTTCTTTTTTCTATTGTGCTTCAACTGAACTTTATTTTAAAATATTCTTAAAAGGATGAATAATTAAATATAGAGAAATGATGAAAAAATATTTACCGGCTGTATTTTTCATATATTTGTTTCTGTTTTTTTGTTTATGTAAAATGACCATTTCAAATTAGGGGAGCTGCAGATGATAACAATTCAAGTTCTTTTGCACAGCGCAGCTGTGGTACATTTTAATCTTATTTATTTTCCCACTCAAATATATTTGTTGTGTCCTGCATTCTGGATTATGTCCCCATTGTTTACCATATATCAATATTAATCCACTATTCTCATCTGAAGACAATTCAACCAAGCCAGGAAAATTAAAATGAAAGGTGCCCAAGCGGCTAAATACTACGAAGCCTGTAAGTTTAAAAAATAGCCGGTTTTCTGGTAATTCTGGAAACCGGATGAATGGTTCGATACTGTACAGAGATTCTTGTTACCATGGAGATTAGGTCTTGTATAGCTGTTAACTTCTTTTGGAAAGATAGAAAAAATAGCTTTTTCTTTCTTTAAAACAATTATGAACATTCAAAGAGTTTTTCAGACAATTGAACACGTTATTTTTATTGTTCCCATAACATTTTGGCTGATCCATTCTACAGTCTTCTTCACATGTAAATAAGGGGACTCTTTTTCAAGTAGTGCCAAATATGGAATTCTTTGTTCAACAAAGCGAGGAGTGAAAAAAACATTTTCAGCTTATGTTACAAGCATTTCTTTTTTTCTTCTTTCTATTACCGTTTTTACTTGACACTACTGGAAAAAGTTGCCCTCTTTACATACGGATAGTACACCTGAAGAAGACCATTGAATGGATCAGCCGAAACGTTGTGGGAACAACTAAAATAACAAAAAGGACAAAACCTCTCTTGAATGTTAATGACTCTTCTCAAAATTATAGACAATTCTCAACATTGCTTTTCCGCTCTTAAAATTCATGTGTAGTATTTTTAAAAAATATTTTTCTAAAAGAATATTAACGATGTTGAAACTTTTAGAAAAATACTGTCTTTGAAAATGTTTAATGTGTAAAAAGAATATGAAACCAAGTAAAAAAGAAAAAATGTAGGTAGCCAAGGTATCATTTGCATATATGTTTTGAAAATGACATGAGAACATTTGTTTTGAATATACCATATTTACAGCAAGTATAAGTTTCAGTATTTTGTACCTTTTCTTTAAAAGAAAAAAAAGCAGGGTTGCCACTTATACACAGGGCCAATAAACATAATGTAAGAAAAATTATCCACTTTATACGAATCATGACATGTTTGTCACAATCAAAGCACAGACACTTTGTTATATTCCACTGAATTTTATTGAAAATAACGAGACAAAAATATATATTTAGTGTATGAACTATATTTTATTATTATTACTAGTTGAAATTCCACCCTCTGGGTGGCTTTTCCTCTAGATATGATAAATAATTTATAATTATCATGATAATAAAAACTAAAAATAGAAGAAACTATCCCTTATATATACTGGATATTTTTGAGTTGTCTCTTCTTTTTTGGGACATATATATATATATACACACATATATATATATATATAAAAACCTCCATTATACCGTATTTTTCTGCATATAAGGCACACTTTTTTCTAAGTTCTGTCTTATCAGTTGTTTACTAATGTTACCAGACTATGCAAATAATGTAAACAGCCAGCCACTCTGGGGGTTAATATAGATTTGAATAGATGAGAGCAAATTAACCCGATAGTTTTGAGTGCTATGAAGATCATGGAAAAAGGGTGTTTTTTTCATTTTTTGAGAATATGACAGTAGAAATGGAGGTGTGTCTTCTATTGTTGTGTGCCTTATATGCCAGAAAATATGGTAATTATTGTTTGATATGTAAATATACAAGATTAGCCTTATTTTTTCAATAAAAGTCGCTGAATAGGGTGACTGTGTTATTGCCTGTACTCTTAACACTGACCTCACGAGTTGGGAAATAATGGGATCTCTGATTTAAGTTTTAAGGAAATAAATTTGTGCCATTTTATATATAATTCAAAATCTGCAAATCCAACTTTAATGTGAGAATAGTTTATAGGTGCATGGTTATATAAAACATTTAAAAGATAATATTTTTGTATGTGCGTGTGCTCATGACATGTATCTGTATGTAACGTGTGTGTGCATATGACATGCTTATGTGATGTGTGTGCATGTAAAATGTGTGAGCTGTAACATATGCATGTAATGTGTATGTGTGCATATAATGTATGTATATGTAATGTGTGTCATGTATGTATATGTGTGTATATAATGTATAACATGTGCATATAATGTAAGCTTTTGTAACATGTCATGTGTGTATAACGTGTGTATCCATGTAGCTTATGAATATGTGTATGTGTGCATATGATGTATGTAAATGTAACATATGTGCACACGCATGTAAATGTATTTATATTTAATGTGTGAATAAACTAAGTTACCTCCCTTGCAACAGTTACTTCTTCAGACAAGAGTTTTTATAAATATCCTTTCATAGAAAACTATTTGCCTTATTCAGTTAATTGGTCCAGCCGGTTATTGGGTCCAAAAATTGTTGGTCCTGATGTGGTTCTAATAAGTGGAATCCACTAATATATATATATATACATGATATTGCTTTATTGATCCACAACAAGCTGTACAACTGGTTTCACCTTCTGGATTATTCAAGTGGATTATTCAAGTGGATCCACTTGAATAATCCAGAAGGTGAAACCAGTTGTACAGCTTGTTGTGGATCAATAAAGCAATATCATGTATATTACGGCTCTACCCCAGGTATTGAGCATTCTACAAATAACCACGGTCTAATGAATTACTTTGACACAGTAGTGTGACAATTTGATGCAAACGGATTATATATAATATATATATATATACACACACAGCCACACATGCATTTTCACGTGATTAATTCATGAGAGAATATAAGTGATGAGATCAAAAATTCAGTGCCAACAAGATGAAGTTTATGAAGCACAAAATAATCTAAGAGAAGGAAATTTGGTTTCAAACTTCAAAACTGGAACAAATGGAACACTTAAGCTCAGGATATCACTCAACTGGCAGAAAGCAATGGTAAACCATGGCTATAAAATGTCCAAAGCAGCAGCAGCAGCAAAATGCCCATGACACCTCATGATGACTAGCCAATTGTGTTACCAGATCATCTGTGGTGCTTTATTTATTCACTGGATCAAGGGGATCAACTAGAAAAAGCCTCTTTAAATCCGTTTCTACTATGGGTAAGTAATACTTATAGTTCTAGTTCTAGTTCAATAACATGTCTGGGTTTATATTAAGGTGGACTGTTCTTAGATAAGAGTTATTTCCCTTGAGTGTCATCCAGAACCTTCTCCAGCTATGGGTAAAATAGCAGGGCAGATTGGGCTCTCTAGCCTTGGGAAGGCAACTAGTCTAGGAGAAGGACAACTCTGATTCCCAAATCAGGGAATGGAGTACCATAAGGTGATTTGACGTCCTTTGGGCAGCTCCTGCAGCCAAACTGATGCCGAACGTATTGCTCTCTACTTCAGCAAGGCCGAGAAGGGCATTCGAACGACTGGGGATCTCAGGATCTCTATACGCTTCGTCCAGGAATTACCGGAGGGGGCACTCCAGTGTCATTTCATTGTCTGTAGAGACAAAACGGAGCCCATTTATTCATCCAGAACCAATAGTGACCAAATGAGAGGAGAAACAAATATTCAAATCCATATCTATAATGAGTTTACACCTGGGGTCCCCAAACTTTTTAGGCCATTGCCCTTTTCATGTAATCCTTGATCCTTCATCGACACCCAGGGATGCACAAAAAGGAAAGAAATGATAAGTAAGTATTCAAATAGTTCTTCAGACGATTGAACTCCTTGTTTGTGTTGTTAACACAACGTTTCAGCTGATCCATTCTTCGGCCTTCTGCAGGTGTAATATCCAATGTGATGGGATAAACAGAAGTTTCTTAATTTCAAAGGAGGTAACCCTTATAACATAGGATTCGGGTGTTTTTTTTATCCTTGCCTTGTCAGGTTTGGATTTCTATGCTCTGTCCCTGTTGAGTAACAGAAGCCACATCGGGTTGAACCCTGCACTTATCAAACTAATATATTCAGTCGACATGTTGATGTGTGCTGCCTCTTTGATTTTTCTCTGTTTCCAACAGCATTCCCTGTCAATAAGCGGACTTCCCCAGTGTGATCACCTTTCTCCCTCCAGATATGATCAGCCATTCCAGATTTTTTTTATTTCACCCTTGATTATGGCTTTTTTGTGCTCCTCAAGCCTGACTTTGAGGGTGGCGACCTGAAGATAATTAAGATGTGCATTTTTCATATGCATTAGTGAGCGGCAATGGATACCCCACCCCGATTTCCAGTGTGGTTTTGGACACTGAAGTGGCAACTTCGGTTGTCTATCCGCAGAACTGTTGTATCATCAAGTAGGTTTCGGTAAACAGAATATAAAATAAATGGATAATAAAAACTAATTATATATAAATCAGGAATGTGTACCAGCAAGTTGTATTTTTATTTCATATACAGATGTCAGCTTTTGACGCCCAGGCATTTATTGACTCCTTGGATAGTCCCACTGACCCCCAGGGGTCGAGATTGACCCTTTGGAAATCCCGGTTTACACTGAAAACAGTCTAACAACAGCATATACAGGGAGGTAACTTTTTTTGTTTTGTTAGCCAGATCTTTTCAGCCAAGATTTGTGAGGGACAGATGTATACACTGGGCTTATAGATGAGCACTTTTCTCAATAGCTTTTCCCTTTTGGTCTATGACATAAAAATAAATGGCCTGGATGTTTCCAAGCAACTACATTCTAAACCTTTTCTCAATTTTGGGGGTTCACTCAAACATAAAATGTGAAGGACAGTAAAAAAAACACAAAACAAAAAATTGGGTGGGGCAGTTAAAAGACCCAAGCAGAAACTTTCATGTGTTTTACATCAAGCTTTTTCTGGCAAATCGATTTTAGTTGTTTTTTTTTTTAAATGAGATAACCCATTGTACCTACTGAGGGGGTTTAACTCTTTGTTCCAAATTAATCAAAATGTAGTAAAGGTCAATTTGGATATAGTCTGCTCATTTAGGGGTAATTTTCCTGTGGTAAAACAGAATTTTAAAGATAAAATATAATTCATATTTTTGAAAGAAGTTAAATAGATTTTTAAATTTGTACTATAAAGACTAGGTACAATGGGTTAATTAGTGCATATATTTACCAAGCTTAGCTTAACCTGGTATGGAACCAAATGGTTGGTTGGAAGATTGTGTAGTGCCAATCTTTCAAGTAGAGATGGCCTGCTTGCCCTAAAAATCAGCCTTTGAAATCCTGTCTTTTATGTTGGCACAAATATTAGTTCAAAACATGAATGAAAAATTTGGAAGTCATTTTATAGACTCAGTCACTTTTTAACTGTATGTATGTGTGAGAGGTGTCACACCGTCTGTTTGTCTGTCACGCTAGAGAAACCACCTAAACATGAGTGCAGCCAAACTAAATTCAATGGACCTATTAAAGTAAAAAGTGTTGAGAATAACATTTTTTTAAAAGTTTTCAGGGGTGGGGTTCTATTTACAATATAACTATAATGCTAAACTGGACTATTACTTTCTGTTCAATATACATATCTTATTTTATATGTTTATATATAATTCTTAAAAGGGGTCAAAAGTGAAGGGAAACTTTTTACTCCTTAAATATTTAACCATGCATAGACAGGTACTTCAGTTAGTACCCCAATATTATTGTCATTGTCATAACTGTTTTATATATACAGTAGGTCCTCACTTAAAGTTGTTTTGTTAAACATCATTTTGCTATAACATTGATGAGAAATAAATAAATTAAAACCAAATTCTGAAAAATAACAATTTGTAAAGTGTAAGATAATCGTATAAACGCACGATAAATGATGCGCAATGAAAGCATTACAACATCCATGCAAATTACGTGGTGAAGAATTATCTAATGCAGAGGTCGGCAAACCTTTTTTTTTTGCCAGTGGGTCAATGTTTAACATATAAAGACTCTAGTCACCAAGTTTGTTTGTTGGTTGGTTCATGTCACTGTGAATAAGTTTTACTCTCTTCCTTAATCAGCTTTAAAGAGGGAGAGAGTGAGACTTATGTGACTGAAAACAATGTTTAGATATAATAGAAATATTCTAAAATATTAATCTATCCATAGATAACATAAAAAATCATATTCTAATATCTAAACCCCTCCATAGGGTATTTTACAGCAAAATTGGAAGATTTTCAAGAGAAATAAAAAAGATTTCCTGATTAAACAAACTAGCTCTCAAAAAACTAACAACACTATTAAAAAAAGCTGGCAAAAGATTGTTTTTTTCTAGAACAAAAAACTTGAAAACACACAAACCAAAGAATGTGCTTAAAAGCAAATAATTTACTTTTTTTAATGTTTTGTTTTTAAACAATTCAAGCAGGTTCACCTATTTATGCATGTTCAGTGCATAACATTTTCAGGTGGGTCACTAGGTGACTCGTGGGCCATAGTCTGCTGACCACTGATCTAATGAGAGCCTCACGGAGATGGAACAGCACCATGCAGAAGAAGATGATGATGATGAAAATGATGATGCAGAACCACTACAAATTTCAACAATTAAAGATTTGTTTGAGGCATTCTAGTTTTAAGATAAATCTATGATAAATTTCACTGAAAAAGATCCTCAAAGAGAGAGAAGTTCAGAAGGAAACAATTTGTACTGAGTGAATATGACTGCTACATGGAATTATACAAACAGAAGAAAAAATGCCTGGCAACAAACCCATATTTTTTACGGATTGCAGAAGATTTACTGACACCAATTTATCGAGATCTTTGAAATTGAAAAAAAGTTAAGAGTTAAAAACAATTCACTGGAAAGAAAATATATTAAAAGATTTAAATATATAGAAGATTTTGGAAATGAAAAAAATACGATAAGATGAACGTAATCATTTTATCATATTTTTTCAATAATCTTCTGTGCTTCATTATCAGTAGTGTCTACTGATAATGAAGCAGAGAAGTTCATTGAAAAAATATGCATAGATTACTTTTTTACCTTCTTGGTAAATTGTACATCTCTGTTGTTGTTGAATTGTTGTCGGTAAATCTACCGGATCCCATTTCTTTTACATCCACACCTAATTAAAAAGTTGGAACAGTCACAGCACCACCTATTAGTTGACCCCGCCCTGAGGCAACACCAGGCAGGAATTTCTTGCAAAATTCTCAACTTCACCTTCTGTGACCAATGTGAAGTTTGTGATATTTTCGTGACTAGGAATATATATACATTTGGCTGTATCATTGAGCCTATGGTAAAATTTGTTTCGCTTTATTTTGTTTTACTTAATAGTCACACCTCCCAGGAACCTATCAACAATGTTAAATGAGGACCTGCTGTATATTATAAGAATAATAATACTTTTTATATATCTTTCTTTTTTTTGCTTTTATAGTTGCTTTCTAGGCTTCAGTGTATCCTTAACATCCCAAGACACATAAAGACAATTATTACTCTTTTTAATAACAATAATTATATGATTCTAATTACTTTGTAAATATTTCAAGTCTTTTTACAAACTCTCTTCTCTGAATCTGATTTCATTTTGTCCTGTTTAACTTTTGAAGAAATACAACTTATTTTCGCTATTAGTATTATAAGCAATTCTAATACTAATTCTCATAGTTGTAAATGTTTTAGATATCTTTGCACAAATAATTATAATAATTTGTACATATCTTCCCTCTTTGCACTTAATCTTTTGTTGTTGCTTTCTAGGGTATATCCTGAACACCCCGAAAGATACATACAAAGACTATTAATAATTATTATAATTAACAGTAATAATAATAATAATATTTGGCAGCCTACTGTAACACAATAGTTAGCAAGCTGGTCTCGTGTAATAAATTTAATCTTCACTAAATGCCTCACTACTGTGGCCTTGTGCCAGACCAAGCTTAATAAATAATTAAAAGCCTCTGTGAATTTGATTATGTGCTCAAGTTTTTTGAATGGCTTTCATCTTTCAAGTCCTTCAGTTCTTAAAACATACAACTTAATTTTGATAGTATTATTAAATAAGTAATACTAACTTCTTCTCATTGAGTTGTAATTGTTTTAATATTTTATACAGATGTTACCTTTTTGCTTTGACTTGTGTCTTCAAACCTCAAATGCAGTAGTACACAGAAATGATGTTTATTAGCATCACAATATAATTCTGACAACTTTGTATCTTCTGGAAGGGAAAGTCACTACTTCAGTCTAACTGGCCATCTCTGAAGCTACCAAAGGAAGCTCCCCAATAAACTCTAATTGGCCAACTCTCTCATATTGTTCTCTGACTCTACGCCTTGCTGAATGAGTGGATTGTTGTAAATTAAGTGCAAAATTAGATGATTTTATATAACACAGAGTTTGGGGAAAAGAGAATTTTTAGGCCTTAAATTGACAACGCAGGAGGGCTGGAATTAAGCAGTATGTCAAACCCTAAACAGGGTTTCCAGTATTTTATTGAAACCAAATTGATTTTTAAAAAAAAGAAGCAGTGGGCTATTTTTTGGTAATCAAAGAAAAATTACAGTGTCAGTGTAATAGCCTGTATATGCTTTATAGGAAAGCAATGAGATCAGTAGACGATACCAGACAAACAATTGTTGAGACCACATATTTGTTAATGTCTTGAAGCTCTGTTTTTCTCAGTAATATTAGAAAACGAAAGAATATTTAATACAATTATTAAATCGTTTTTATTCTACAGAATAAAAACTTTAACATATACAGAAATAATATACCGTATTTCCTGGCATCAAAAACGCTATTATTTCCCCCCTTGAAATGAATCTTGAAAATTTATCCCACATCCTACAGACCAAATGTTACATTTTCCATAGGCCTATCCTATGTGCTTAGACAGTAATCTGAACTCCCTTATATGACCTATAAATGAAGTGTATGAATTATAAAGTATCAACAATAATAGAAAATTATTGTAATCACAAAAATTAATTCCCGTATCTGTCGATGGTAGAAGAGCCAATGGACTAGTAGTAATTTAGATGTATATCAATATTATTGGTATTTTCACTCTCCTAAAATGACCTCTGGCCAAAGAGTGAATTGTGGAACTGGAGTATTGTATTATAGATGCAGTTCTACTGTGGGTACTTATGGTAGGCAAGGTGTAAACTGTGGGTATAAACTTATTGTGTCTTCATATTGTAAGAGAAAAAGAAAGAAATGCAGACAATAAGTGGTTAAGAGGATCTACATGTTGTTAAGCCACCCACAAAACATCCGGGTAGGGGGAGGGGGGGGTGAAAGTGCTGAGACCTTAATTTTATGTTTATTTTTGAAAATTGGGGTGCGTCCTTGCGACCGGAGCGTCCTTGACGCCAGGAAATACAGTACATTATTTTTAAGGTAATATACTAAAAACCTATATTATATATATAGGATTTTTAACTGATACATCTAATAAACAATAATTTTAAGATTGTTTTTAATTAAAATAAATTAATTGCAATTGTTTTTATTTCAAGTTGTAATTGTTTTATTTTAATTAAGTTACTTGAAATTGTTTTTGTTTTTATTTTAAAAATAAATTAAAAACATTTGCAACTTGATTAGATTACTACAGAATGATTGAAAATTGATCCCCCACTTTATGTCAAAGATTTAGTAATTAGGTTCTCCAGTCCCATTGGGGGCATCAAGCAACAACTTTTTCGACATTTATCGCGGTCTGCGGCTCCAGGGTCGTAGCTCCTGTTCAGGTTGAACCTCTACTTCTGAGATCCTGCATTAGTGTGGCTCTCAGGGTTCTTCTGGGCCGTCCACATCACCATCAACCACCAACTAGTAGCCAGACAAGTGAGTGACTAGCAGAGTGGGACACTTCCATCCTCAGTACATGCCCAGGGAATCGCAGGCTCAGTTAGTAACTTCTGCTGCATCCTTTGTTTACCTGTCATGTCAGGAGACTCTGAAAATGCTGTGCAGCAAAATCATATTTCTGTGGTCCCATTCGAAATATGGCTTCCCAGCCTTTTGGCTAAGAGCAAAGTGTAGTATCTGTTCTTATCAGCTTAATATCTGATATGTCCCTGATGTTTAATGACTTAAACCACAGTTGTTGTGTAAAGAAAAACAATTTATTTCAAGTCAAAGAAGAAACAATGTAAGTTAGGGTTAGTCTTAGGGTCCAGTCTTCTATTCTAGTGCCAATCAGTTTAATATCAAAGCACCTACATCGGGCACGTATCAGATATTAAGCCATATTTTGAATGGGACCACAGAAATATGATTGTACCATGCTGTACTGGCAATTTTTGATGGAAGATGTTAAGTCTCCCTGGTCTCACAGTGGTGCTCTTCCTCGTCCTTATCCACCTCACAATCATTGCGGAGGTTACCACCCAGATACTGGAAAAGTTCCACCCCTTCGAGCAGTCGCTGTGACACAATGACTGGGTTTGTCAGATTGTGAGTGCCAATATCCAGGACCTTGATAGATATAACGAACCCAATAAATTGAGGATCAGTGTATAATTTGTTTGTAATATAAAATTGATCCCCCACTTTATATCCAACTACACTTTGTAAATTAAATATTAATTGCCCACAAGTCTGTTTTTAAGTTACTTTCATCTTTTTTGGACCAGAAAAGTGTAGAGGATCTACAATGTTCATTAAAAAATATCAAAGAAAATCTTGCAACTGATCCATGTTGTTATATGGTTACACAGAAGACAAATGGAGGCTCAGTTTATAACATGTTTGTTATATAAAACTGATCCCCCAATATATGTCCATTTTTGTAGGTAATCAATATTTGATTAACACTCATAGTTTTCAGAGTTACCTTCCTCCTTTGTCTGATAAACAAGGTTTTCTTCTTTTTTGCTGGTATCACCAATTATTAGTATTTATTTATTTATTAGTAGTATTATTTTTCTGGTAAGCAAGTTGAATGACTGACCATATTTGATGGCATCTAAGGCACCCCACAACCATCCTTATTTTAGCAGAGAATATGGAGAAAATAAAACATATTTCCCTGAACTCCTTTCATTTACCACCCAGTTTTTTAAAACTTCTCAAGTTGTGGCCAATGTGGGTTCAGACAACTAAGGTTCAGGGTTGTCAGATGTCTTTTGCCGCACAAGACCAAATTTGTATGGTCTTGGAACCAAATTAAGTAGCTTCAATACCAAAATAATCAAATAACTTAAAATCTATCATCAGACTAAGTTTGCAGGTCAAATAGATTGAAATATATATATTTTTTATCTATTGTTCATATAAGTAATCATATCTTATCATATCATTCATGCGTAAGGGATTGTTACCTTTTGTAAATTTTCAACCAGTACCAAATCTGTATTTACAGAACCAAATAGCTTTGTTCAGTACCAAATTTGGTCAACTTTGGTCTTGAAAAATACCAAATGGCAACCCTGCCAAAGTTATGTTTACCTTTTGAGTCGTTTTTAGGGGGGGAAAAGGGGTGGGTTATCTTAAATGCCGTCGAATACAGTCATTTCAGAATAATCGAGTTGATTTTATGCTCCTACAGGCTGTTACAAGTCGACTAGTATTTGAAATCAAAATAAAACAACAACAAAAAGTGGGAACCTTAAATCGTAACAGGAAAAACAAAACAAAATATTTTTCTCTTTTTTTTAAATTCAACAAAAGGAACAATACCAAAACCTTTCTTCGGGCTTTGCAATCAACATAAAAAAATTTAAATAAACAGAGCAGAAGGTGCATTATTTCGTGAAAAA
>VCCN01002035.1:788578-799918 GCA_006491835.1 Architeuthis dux
CTTGAAAACTGAAGAAACCTTTTTTTGACAGTTTTGGTTGACGGTTTCTAAAAAGCTGATGTTAAATTCCAACGTGCATTCAATATTTTAAAGATGGAATATTTAGTCTTAATTAACAGAGGTGTAGCTTGAGATTTTGGGGGCCCAGGCCCCTTGAGCCCCCCCCCCCAACATTTAGTGAGATTTGTCAGTAGAAATGCTGTAGTTGCACTATTATTTATAAAGCTTTTGGGGCTCCAGGGGAGGGATTTCAAACAGCCCCCACCCCCCAGCTACACCTCTGTTAATTATCGTCCGTCCTGAATTAACATTTAGCACTCTGCAAGCGACTTTGTTCCCTGAGCAAAACATTTGTCTTGCCACTGCAGGCGACTCTGATCGCCGAATGATAGTGTCTTTATGTCACTTTCAGTCATACAGACATGAGTTACAGGCTTTCAAAGTTACTAAGTGCAAAAAATCTTGGTGCTCTTGAAAAACAATGCAGAGTGCTAAAAGTTAACAAACCAAAGACTGTCTTTAGCTGAGACAACTGGTCTCTATTAGTATGTAGGTATCATTGTTCTCCGTTTATACCCTCATCAAGGGTGCCACAGGGTTAGGTACATACGTGTTGTTGTTAGTAAGACCCATTTCAATGCCACCCTATTGAGGTGGGCACACCTCAAGAGGCTAGCATTGAACCCCTGCCTCCAGACTAAAAGAGACATTAGAAAAAAACTTTTAAAAAGTTAATGCTATCTTTGATATTTTGATACTCAATATTTTTATAATATTATTTGTGTGTGTGTGTGTGTGTGTGTATGGCGAATACCTAAGTAACATCAGATTTGCTGACAACATCGTCCTTTTTTCTGAAAGCATTCATGATCTCCAAACAATGCAAGCAAAAAAATTGGTCTTCACACAAACTTCAATAAAACCAACGTCATGTGCCACAAATACGTCAAGGATAAAGACAATGATCAGAATTGAAAACACAGAGCTAAAGGAAGTACACCACTACACCTTCCTGGGACAACGAATCTACATGGAATCCTCAAAGAAGAAGAAATCAAACGAAAAATTGGTTGGCAAGCTTTCGTCAGAGCAAGCTCGACATTCAAGAACAAGAAGATCCCATCAGTTTTAAAAAGAAGGGTCTATAACCAATGCATCCTCTCGATAGTCACTAATGGCCTGAAACATGGAACTCAACCAAGAGATTGGCTCTCAAATTAAGAACCATGCAATATGCACAGGAGATCATACCAAACATCACGTGGAGAGATCACAAGACAGCAAATTATATTAGAGAGCAAACAGGTGTCAGCAATATCCTAGAAACTATTAGGACATGACTTACAACGTGGATCCCCAAGAGAAGCGGCCTGCTGTTTTAAGTCTGCCTGAGTAAATGTAGCAATTCTGACTCAAACTTTTAAATAAATTCTCACAATATGACAACAATGTGACAATAAATTTTAAAATTAAGTCTAAATTTTCAAAAGTATTTTTTTTTGGCAAATTTTAAAAAAAATATAAATCTGCAGTACCCAGGAAATTTCCCATGAAGTTGGCCATTTTTAATTATGACACCAGAACTCAAAATAGACATTTTGAGTGTCTGTACCAGATATTATTAATTATTTGGGTCTATCAAAAGTCTATTTTTGATTTTTACAGACCTTTACTCCAAAGCTTATTTCATGTACATACCTATGACTCTACTATATTATTAATATCATTATTATACATATCACACCATTATCAATACTAATCAGCTGTACCTTTTGTTTCAGATGTTATAATGGCAGATACAAGTATTGAGATTTTGGAAATTTTGATGCATTATTTTAAATTGGGCCTCGAAGCCGCTGAAGCAGCTCGCAGAATTTGGGAATTGGAAGAAAATCAAACAATATCTGACCGTACTGCCCAAAGCATTTTAAGGGTAGTGATTTGTACTTTGGAATAAAGTCCAGAAGTGCATGACCATCTGTTGTTAATTATGATGGTTTAAAACACAAAGCTGAGGAGAACCCGACCACCAGCATTCAAAAACCTTCAAAAGAGCCAGGATCATTGAAAGATACCATATGTAGAGCATTACATAAGCTTTAAAAAACATGCAGAAACTCTTGAGATTTTCCCCCATGAACTCTCGAATTGATGAAAAAATCAAAAATACTTTCATTTTATTGCTTTGCCCTCTAAGCTACAAAAGAAAGTCTTCTTTAAGTCTTGTAACTTTTTCAGTCAGTTCTCCTAACTGTGGGTTCATAAAAAGTAAACATGTCTTCGTCCAACACAAAAACTAAAATCGGCGAGAATAAAAGTCTCCCGAATGCATAAGGAAAGTACTTACTTTTCCATCTTCTTTTCTCAACTATGCTCTTGCTATCAATTGTAAAGGTCTCCACGAGACTCACTTCTGTCACTGCCAAAACTGTTCACCTTCCGGATATTCACACGAGCCAAAAGTGCCCATGAACCAAAATGACCAGCATTTATGGCAGTTCCTGCTGCCTATGCTAAATTGGTCGACTCAAACTGAGTACCGATTGGCCTAGAGGAGAGGCAACCACCGCTTGTGATTAGCCACTTGCACCGACTCATTGGAGCACTTAACCAGGCAACAGGGACATGAGTTTGAGTCTCAATGAGAGCTTATTCTTTATTTCCGATTTCTGATTATTTACTAACTGCTGTAGATTGACAGTCTGAGTTAAGTTGTGAGAAAAAAATAACTCCAAATTAAGCTGAAGGTAAATAGTAGTCAAATAATTAATAATAATGGATTACAATATTTCATCTACTAAAAATAAATAAGAAAATACTTTTGATACACCCCAATAATATACAATTGATTTGTGTGAAGGAGTCAGGGCAGAAGGTTTGATGTATCACAGCCTTGGGGGAACATCATGCTGACAGTGAACTAATGGGGAGCGAGACAAAGGTGAGAGGAATTGAAAGGAGAGACCAATAGAGAGAGAGATGTACACCTGGTCCATGCTAAATAAGTTGTGATGAGGGCAGAGAGTTTTAGTCATGTTAAAAAATTATACAAAATGGAGGAAAAAAAAAAGAAAAATAGAAAAAACTCATACACAAGTTTCCGGTTGGTTCTTTGTTGTTTTTACCTGTGCAAGGAAAGAATAAATAAGAAAAAAAAAAAAGAATGAAATGAAAAAGAATGAAAAAGATGAGAGAGAAAAATAAAACTCTTTCACTTCCAATGTGCATCTTGAAAAAAAATCAGTTTTTCCTGCTTTGTAAAATAAAGAAAGGTATCATAAATCATGCCCCCCACCCGAAATGGCATAAAGTGAAGAAGCAATTACCATTAATTTATATGGGAAAATGTTTTGAGCATTCCCAAACCACCAAAAATAGCCTTCTTCTATGACTGTCTGCCTCGACATCAAAGGTTGCAGTTTGTCCTTTGATGTGGAAGGTTTGAAATATCACAATATGCTCGATTGTTTAGCCTAGCCCATTTTTCTATCAAATCATACAATTCTTTCTTCTGCAAACACCCGCTAAACCCACGTGACCTTTCCAAACATTTCTGCAATTAATGCAGCAGTGTCAATCATAGAGAAAGTCTCACGCAAGTTTATTTTTTGGGTCTGAGAATGCTCAACTTTCAGTGGGCAAAACCTATATAAATTATATAAAAATTTTTTTAGAATTTAAAAAAAAATTTTCTTATATCATCTAAATGATTTCATTTAAAATTTTTTTTTAAAAAGTCAATATTTTAAGCCTTGAGATTAATCTCTCAGAAAAGAGGCTTATACAAAGGGCAAAAATGTAAACTTCTACGGCAGAATCAAACAAATTGAACAGCCTGTCTAAACACTTCAACTCCAGAAGGCCATCATAAATATTTCCTATTTAAATTCATCTTTGGTGAAAAGATTTAACATATTTAACATAGAAATCATCATCTAAATAATAAGAACCGTGTCTGTCACACTCATAGTAGCAGCAATCAGCCCTTCTACCTTCCTACCCTGTTATTAAACTACCTAACATTCTTTTCTCCTCACCCCCTTCCTACCATGTTTGTCCCACTTATAGTATCAGTAGCAGCCATTAGCCAATCCTGTTTTTGTGTACTTCTGATAACTGTCAGCAAAGCAATGCGTCAAGGACTAGTTTTGATAAAAATCTTATAAAATCTATAAAGTATAAATAAACAAAAACTACAATCAGTACAATCCAGGATCCAGGATTTGAGCAGGGTGGGTTGGTGGTGGGTTATTTTCTTATAAATAACTGTAGTTAGCAGTTAATAGACCTGGAGTTATCTGCCTTGGACATACATTTTTTAAAAATCAATTTTTATTTAAAAAATTAATTACTCAGAAACAAAGGCCCAATTGGACTGGAAATTACGTTCTATTCTATTCAGAGAATTTTAACAGTATTGTAATAACGACAATTGTGCTACGATCTGCGCTTTTTGCTGTGTAATAAACCAACAAACAAAAATCGGATCATTATAACAGAGATGATTTAAATGTTTATGTCTACTTTTATGAGGGGGTTGGTTAAAACAACTGCTGTCATTGTTGATTGATGCCGAAGCATTTTTTTTAAAAACTAGACAACATGTCAGAAGTGAAAGAGTTGAAAGTAAATATAAATAAAGATAAAATTGACAAAAGAAAAAAGTTTAATAATGTTAAAAATAATAAGACTATCAAAAGATTAAAAAAATGAAGATTTGTTTTAGTAAATCTGTATTTTTGTAGGAAAATGTATTTTTCTCATGTAATGTGTTTTGAATAAATATGACCATCATTATTTCTGGAGATTTTTCACTTTTGAGGAAAATAAAAAAATTTTTCTGGGGGGGGGGGGGTGATTTACAGTGTAAGTATAATGCTAAACCGGACCCTTACTTTGTGTCTGTCTTTATGTATGCAAATATGGCTGTGAATCTTTCTTTGTATTTGCCTTCATGCAAGTATGGCTGTATTCTTCTTATGTATTTTGATGTGTTTTTAACGGATATGACCATTTCAGAAAATTTTCAATTTTTCAGAAAAATAAAGTTTAAAATTTATGCCTAAATATGGTTATTTGAAAAGATTGAAATGAAAAAATATAAATTGTAAACCCTACCCCTTTAATGGTATCGAAAAAGTTAAGTTAGCAACATTCACAACGTGTAGAATCCATGATTGTAAGAAAGGAACTAACCAAATAATTCACAGCCACACTTGCATAAAAACGGACACAAAGTAAGGGTCTGGTTTAGCATTATACTTATATTATAAATCAAACCTACCCTAAAAACTTGAAACGGTCATATTCACTCAAAACAAATAAAAATTCAAGAGAAAAATACATTTTCCTACAAAAATAAACAGATTTACTGAAATGAATCTGCACCAAAATAAACATAAAGAAAGATAATGTTCATGATAAAAGTAAAAACAGTAAAAAAAAAATATTAAAATAAGAACAAAACAAAGACATTTGTCATTAAGAGCAGAAAAGAATAGAAAATTAGGGTTTTTTTCATTAGTCCCCACAAAAGCTGAAGTCTGTAATTTTAAAGTATGGAAGCCTAAATAGGTTGCATTTTCTTTTTCTCGCTGAAAGAAAATTCTGGGTCTTTTTCGTTTCTCACTACAAAAACTTGTGACAGGATTTCAGCCTCTTCTTTAGGCTGCAAAAATCAGACTACTGATTTGAAACCCAAATAAAAAGATATACAAGACTGACCGTTCGGGAGAAAGGTTGAAATGTTTTGATTCACCAAGATCAAATTGCTGTTAAAATTTGACCCAAAACTAACACCACGAATTGAGTTTCTACTCAGCAAGAGAAAGAAAATGTAACTTAATCTTTTTCTTTTTAGGCTTCCATACTTTAAAATTATGGACATTAGCTTTTGGCAGGTACTAACGAATAAAACCCGAAATTATATTCTCAGAAATAAATTATAAAGAAAATCAAATCAAAGAAATATAAATGTGGCCACGCATGATAAGTGCCCAATGAACCATTTTTAAAAGTTGATATTTTCGTTATTTTTAGAGCTACAAAGCTCAGTTTTTATTTTATTTTGAAGCTTGAACACTATGAATCATAATGCAGTGTTCAAGCTTCAAAATGAAAGAAAAAAGAGCATTGTAGCTCTAAAAATAACTTTTCAAAAATGGTCATTAAGCACTTAGAATGTACAACCACTCACATAAAATAAGGATGATTGGGTGGGAATAGTTATTCACTGGTAATTTTGCAAATGGCTAGCATTCAGCCATAGAAACAAATGGTATGAGCACAAATGAGAAAGTGTCAGAGGGAATAAGAAAAGGTTTAACACTTTAACATTCAGACAAACCATCCAATCATTGAAGTGAGGAAACCAGATTTAATTAGAGTCAACTAAGAGAAACTTTGTCCGATACAGGATATGGCCAGATCACATGACTAAAATAGAATGGGATGATGAAAAATTATCAAGTCCTTGCATGAGAACAGCAAAGACTGTGGAACAAAAGAGTATCATTGGTGCACTTGGAACAGTCCTAATGACCCTTACAAAATGTTTGGAGAATCTGGACAAACAAGGAAGCTTATAAACTATAACACTATTAAAATCTACAAGAATACTGAGTAGAGTGCTGGAGTTCTGAGGAGACTTGCTGTCCCCTGATTTCCAGTGATGACCACCAGATAGGGCTTATGTGAAGAGGTATAATATTAAATTAGCACGAATACTGAGGAGAGTGCTGGAGATTTGAGGGGACTTGCTGTCACTTGATCTTCAGATGTGACCACCAAAGATACTTAAGAGGCATAATGATAATGAAAAATGATGAGGATAATTACTTTTGACACAGGTCATATAGTAATAAACATTTCAACTGCAAACAAGACTGTCCTTTCTAGGACTCTCGTGTAGAGATTTGTTTTTTTTCTTCGTCTTCTGTGAACAGTTAGGGACAAAAAGACAAAATCAAAAACACATTTTAAAAAATATAAAAATAACTTACAAAATTCAAAAATTTTCCACCGTTGGCCAAATTTGGAAAAATTTGACTGAGCAAGTAGGGAGGTAACTGTGGATGCGGATTACGTAGGAGCTGTTTGGGGGTCTGTCCATAAGTTTTGACCATCGTGATGAGGGCCTGTCGGTGCACTGGGTCCTTTTCACTATCCACATCAACCCCAAAATAAGTCTGAAAATTCAAGAAATATAAAAAACTAGCATTCCAATGGAAATTATGAATCACCTCCACCTAAATATACTTCTTTTTACCTTGTAAATTAAACAGTGGTGGTGGGCAGTGATCGCTAAAAAGTCCAAATTTTCAAAAAAACAAGTGAAAATACTGCTGGACACAAACTAAAAAAAAGTCTGTGACCAACTCAAGTTTGGCCTCATAGTTTTAGTATTAAACTTTTTTTTTCTTTATCTGACAATTTCAAAATTTGCGCAGGGACATTAAAATTTTACTGTGTGGTATAATTTTCTCTTGTGCACAGCCACTCACCTTAGAGGGACACGGGTTAGAATATATTATTAACGATTTCTATTGTATCAGAATTGGTTATGCTTGAAAGGAGAATGATTGTTATGACTTTTTTTGTAATTCCTTCTGTGTCCAAAGCAACGAAACTCACAAAACCTAAAGACTAAAAGCAATAATTGCTTTCTGTAAAATGACAATATATAGACCTTATTGCAAGCTCATACAGGCATAAATAAAATCCTAAAGAAACACAAATGTTCAGAGCCATTAGCATTCATATCTAAGAGTGTAGACTAGATACGCCTTTCATATTTTGCATACAACCCTAAAATATCTCAGAATAAAATGGTATAAAAAGAAAAATTAAAAAAGCTGGTTTTAGAGTGTTTATAGATGAATAGCAAAAAAAATGATCACAGACTTTAAAAAGAAGATAAAAAGTTGGCATTGTGTGAGCGAACTTACCGCCGGGTGAAAGACGTTAATGGCTTGTACAGCAGATTCTCCCTGTTGTTTATAGCCAAACACAAGATTGATCCATCGATGGATGTTCTCTGTGACGTAAGGCGATTCCAGCGCTTGACGGTGAACCAGGACGAACAGCCGAGGGTTCCCCTGGCACCAGTTTGGTAACTCTACATTCCAGACAATGTCTCCAGTTTGCTTGACACCAAAATCAAAACCTGGGAGAGATAGAAAAAAAGATGAAAACAAATAATAATAATAAAAAGAGGGGTTGCCAGATTTGGCCAGAAGGGGAGATAATCCGAGCTTTACCTCAGAGATAGGCATTAGAGGCTGATTTTGAACCTCTGATTCCAGACTCACTCGATTTCCAAGTTCAACGCTATTCCAATGCCTGTGTTGGGTAAGTCTCCAGGGGAAAGCTTGGCTTATCTCCCCTTCTGGCCAAATCTAGCAATCCTGATAAAAAGTGTTTTACTGATACAATTTAATGAGTAAAAATAAAGAAATTCAGTTTCGTTGACGATGGTGTTGATGATGGTGAGAAGAAAAAGATGTAGAACAAGAAGACGTAGGTAGTAACCAAAAAGAACATGGTAAAGTAGGGAGTCAATGAAGAAGGCTGAAGAATGCATCAGCTGAAATGTAGTGATTAAACCAACAAGGATGAAGATATTAGTCCCAATTTCTCGTGGGATAACAATAGAGATCGTTCAGGGTTTGTTCTGTTTTATCTATTGTTTGGATTGAATCTTTCCTGTTTTTATTTTTTATTTTTTACCTGCTGAATTGACAAACATAACATTATTAAAAATTTTTTTAAATGAAGTTACTCATTTACATAATTCATGGAAAAATTAATAAATTTGAATCAGTTTTCGTTTGAGAGATATTTTTTACTATTCTGCAGGAAAAGGGGTTAAAAACGAACAATAAAACTGTTAAATTTAAAGGGAAGTAACTTAATATTTGTACATTTGAAGTTTTGTCCCTTGTTTTTTAATACTTAATAATCTTATTCTGCATTAGCAGAGGTATACACTCTCAGAATACATTCTAGTTCTATCACAGTCAACAAATTGATTGATTGTTTAGTTTATCATTTGATTGTTTAGTTTATCATTTGATTGTTTAGTTTATCATCATATTAAACCCTGGTCGGTTATTTAAGGCCTGGATTGATTAAAATTAAAAACTGATGATCAGAAAGATTATGTTAGGTTTTTAAAAAAATATTTTTTTGTATAGTAAAGTTAAGAATTGGTTTTGGCGTGGTGTTTTAGGAGTAGGGGAGAGAAATGAGTGTATATGGATATACCTCAGCCAATGAAGTTGGAGGGGTATATGTATTACCCCGTGTCTTTACTTCCATCTTTCTGTCTGTCCACACAATATCTCCAAAAGTTCTCAATGAAATTTTATGGACTAAAGAAGAAGTGATTAAATTTAACGGTGGATCCAGGAATTTTTATTCAGTTGAATTAGTGAGTGCTTTCAAGTTTTACTTTGTGTTTACCTTCTGAATTGACAAACATTTCTGGCTGGAAGAAAAATTCAGGAATCAGTTCTTTGACGTCACTGGTCGATTGGTAACTGGAAAGCTTCCATGTGATGGCCATACTGTGGAATGTTCGATCAGGCAAATCAAAATGGTTGTCTGCAAAAAGAAAACATTATTAGAAATTTAAATAACAACAAAAATGAATTTTTGTCTGAAATTCTGAGATGTGGAATCATCATTATTATAAACTGATTTAATTGGACTATTATCCTCATCTTGGTTGTTATAGTCACAATGTTTCGGCTGTTGTGCCCTCTGGCATTCTTCAGGTATCTGTCATAGTTGGTCACCTTCTGGGAATTTCAAACCAAACTTTTTATTCAATCCACAGAAATAGATTGTTCTCATGTTAGAGGATTTAAGAATTAACTGATACAAGATATCACACACAGTGGTTGATACTCAAATATTCCTAGATCCAACATACACACAAGGAAGGCAGAAGAACACAAAACATTGTGATAAAACAACAAAGGTGATAATAGTATCTCCACCTGAAGAAGACTGTAGGCTTCAATGGCTGAAACATCTATACATAGTGATAACAATAGGATGATGACAATGCTTCATAACAGAACGGCAGACAATACTAAGGTCACAGAGTCTATCAGCTGAATATTATGGTTGAAACAACAAGAATGAGGATACCAGTTTGCAGAATTCATAGAATAATAAAAATACCCAAAATAATTTTACTTAAGATGAAAATGAAGTATCCCGAAAGAAAGAAAGAAAGAAAGAGATGTAACTGATCCAAAACCAATGGATCTCTGTTAGGCTAGAACAGAGGGGAGGGGGCAGTTGGCAGGGGCCTACCCACTTTGGTATAGGCAAATACTATTGTATTCACTGTTTCTTACTCTATTGTCTTATGTTCTAGCCATGCATAAATCATATGTATTTAGCATTGATTACAAAAATACTTATTGAGCAGTTTGAAATATGGGCCTACATTTCACATCTGGCCTGGGCCTATTACCAGCTTTGCACGGACCTGATCTGTCTAATGCAAAATTGTTCCTTGCAATCCTGACAAGTCAGTCAGAAAGGATCTCTCCTTTTCTGGAAATGAAATGACAACAACCTACCTTGAAAATTAAGGAACATCTTTGTAAAAGGTGGCAGTCGTACAAGAAAATGAAGAACGGTGCCACTGTTGGAATAATGACTGCCATAATGGTAAGGTGCCACCCGATAGAATGTCTCCTCATTCTGCAGGAATTTCTCATATTCTTGCTTCAAGTACTGGTTTAGAAAATAAAAATAAAAGAATTAAAACAGTAACAAAGTTTTATATTGCTAGAAATTACTAGAGAAAAAGATGGAAATGAACTAGAAAGAAAATGGAAATTATTAGAGAAAAATCTTTAAATAAAAAACATTAGAAAAAATCTATTTTTACCTGATAATTCTCAATATATTTCTTTTCTCGAGATTTATCTTGTACTGCAATCGGCTTTGAAAGATCTCTGGAAAGACAAATAAAAAATATTTTATGATTCCTGTTTTCTACACTCAGGACATTTAAAAAATGAAGAGTTTTAATGTAAAATAGTCACGAAAAAGAACTATTGGAAGAAATAAGAAGGTAGAAAAAGGCTCAGATGGAATATTGGGGATTTTAAGGACCTTAAAAAATAAAAATTGTACAAATCAATCTTTTGAATGTAATATGAAAAAAACATTTAAAAAAGAGAAAACTTTTGTATCAAACATATTTATATCCATATGTGCCTGCAAGTATGTGTGTATGTGCGCACATTCAAACATACAAATGAATACACAAGTTTGTCTACTTACTGACACATTTGTATACATGTACGCGTACACACA
>VCCN01002035.1:800213-810833 GCA_006491835.1 Architeuthis dux
CACACACAAAAACACACACATATATATATATATATATATATAACACATTACATATAAGAAATAATGGAAGAATTAAGTATTATTATAAAACTATTTTTCTAGAAAAGCATTTAGACTGACCGGTAGAGTGATTGCGATGAAAGGTCCACTTCGCTGCCCACATAGTCCCTTATGATGAATGGAAACACAGGATATTGCATCAGATCATTGAAGGAGCGTCCTGCAATTTTGTTCAGGTGGGTTAAATATTCAAAGTTAGTCATTCGTCCGCTACACCACAACTGTTGAATACTGGACAAGTTCTCTCCCTTGACTAAGTTGGGTAACTCTAAAGTTTCCATTTGTTTCATCGTTTGATTTCGCTCCTGAAACATGGTAGGAAATGGACAAGTCTTAAAAGGTTGCAATAGTTAATAGCATCATTCATTTATTTTATTTTTGATGAAGCATTGTCATCCATTATTAAACCATTAACTGCGAATGACTGGAATTTCCGTCATTGCAGTTCTATGGCTAACTCAATGAAATCAGTCAGGGCTTTTATCTTGCAATGGATTATCTTGCAATGGACAAGGTCTTTTATTTTGCAATGGATAACTATTACACTTGCCTGCTTCCGCAGTTGATGGGTTAATTGTTTACTAGTATTTTCTTTCATTTTAATTTTAGTTACTTTTCATCGTAACAACTCAGTGAGTAATCAACACAGATCAGAAATAATGGATAAGCTCTTGGTGAGGCTCAAACTCACATCCCTTTTGCCTCAGGGAAGCCTGGTTATCCATACCAGCTAATCTTACCGACTGAGCTATGAGAACACTACAGTTGGCAGAAGAGCAAATCTAACCATTAAATCTACGCTTCACCCCTCCCCCCAATCTCTTGATGCCATATTTGCTTTTTTGTTTACACTAGTGGTAGTGGCAGTAATATTAACTTGATTTACTCACTGCCGTAGACGGATGGCTTAAGTAGTTGTGATGAAAAGCAACTAAAATTAACATGAAAGAAAATACTATTAAAAATTAATAATGGTCTTAAAAGGTTCTTTTTTTAATGTTAGTTGTGCCCAGCAAAAAGTTAAAAAAATACATTTTGCTGTAATAGTTTAACCAGGGAATTGCAATGGAAATTCATTTTATCAGAGAATTGCAATGAAAATTCATTTTACCAGGGAATTGCAATAAAAATTCATTTTACCAGGGAATTACAATGATTATTTATTTTAGCAGGGAATTGCATTGAAAATGATTTTACTTTAGTGAGATATTGAGAATTATTTTACTATTATTTGCCTCTCCTTCCCATATGTGACAAGTTCAATCCCTGGGCAAGGTAGTATGGTAGTAGCAGTGAGGTACTATAGGGGAGAAAAGTAGCATGACAAAAGCAATGAATGTGAACAAAATATCACACTTGATAAAATAAAAGGTTCAATTTGAAACTCTCTGAAGATTATCAAATGCAAGATGTCTCTGAGAAAGACTACAGAGTAGATTGTTGTTTTTATCATAACATTTTTGTCAAAGATGAGGATGCTACTCCAAAAGAATCATTGTGTAGAAAGGTTTCATTTACCTCTGTAGAGTTGAAGGCAAGTAGACATGTTTTGCCATTTGTAAGAAATATTTCAAGGCTAACGTCCTTCAACTGGTACCATCGTGGTAAGAATTCCTTGATGTCCATTTGAGGCCAGGTCATTGAGAGTTGGTCTTTGTTCCCTAATAATACCTGCGGAAGAAAAGACAAAAACACAAATGAAAAATTATCATAATGAATTTGCCAATGACCTTATTTTATACTGTGTGTTCCGAAAAAATATGCACAATAAAAATTTAGAATAACTTTTTATTGCATTGAGATTTTGAACTGAAATTTTAACTAGAAACTACAGATGCGCTAAAACTTTTCCAGAAAATTTGAATTCTTATGCTTCAATTGTGCGACCACATGAATGATTTGAAAAAGCTTAGTTTATGCTGGGAAGGAACCAGAGCCAGTTACTGAGCAGGCATCAACCTGCGCTAGCTGATTCGACTTACGTACATCACATCAATCACCACATGGAAAAATCAAATGACACATTCTCAATGTTGGATCCAAAGACAGGTGGGTTACTCTCTGTCATAACTGTGTGTTGACAAGTAGGAAGAAAGAACCACTTGGATTTTGTTTTCAGCCAAGCCTTTTCAAATCATTCTTGTGGTCACACAACTGAAGTGTAAGAACTCAAATTTTATGGAAAGGTTTTAGCACATATGTAGTGTCTACAGTTACAATTTCAGTATAAAATCTCAATGCAATAAAAGGTTATTCTAAATTTTCATTGTGCATATTTTTTTCGGAACACCCAGGATTGTTTAAAGCTGATAGAAAAAACACTATTGAAAACTGAACCAACATTTTTGGTCACCTGATAGATTAAAAGTAGTTTAACATTATTCATAAGGCTTACCTGAGTGTAATTCATGTCCGAGACAGCCATATCAGCAATAAAATAAACATTCTGTTCACCTAAGAAGATTAAAAAATATATATAAAGTTTATATTGAGACTTAAAATGGAGGTTCTGATCAGGATTGCCAGATTTGGCCAGAAGAGGAGATAAGCCGAGCTCTATCTCAGAGACTTACCCAGCACAGGCAGAGGTGAGTCTGGTGGCAGAGGTTCAATACCAGACCCTTAAAGCAGGCCCACCGCAAGAAGCTGGTATCGAACCTCAGCCTCCAGACTCGCTTTATTTCCAAATTTGACACTATTCCAATTCCTGTTTTGGGTAAGTCTCCGAGATAAAGTTTGGATTATCTTGCCTTCTGTCCAAATCTGGCAACCCTAGTCCCGATTTAGCTGAAACCTTAAAACTCCAGTTTTATTTAAAGAGAAAACTAAAACATTATTTCGTACATTTTTCAGACTATTGTATTCATCTTTGTTATTTTTTAACACAATGTTTTGGCTGAGATATTCTTCAGCCTCCATCAGGCATATTGTTACATCTGAGGAGGTCATTAGAAATCACTTCATCCTCTTTTCTTTTTAACAGCCACCAGATGCAACACACATCTGGTGAAGGCCAAAGAATATATTGGCTGAAATGACATGATAAAAACAACAAAGATGAAGACAACTGATCAAAAAAGATGGCATATTTTAATGGTACTTACCCTTTCTCAATGACCAAAGATAATCACAATTAACATTAAACCAATTATCTATGTTATAGTACAGTTAGCTTGCTAAAGAGAACGCAGTGTATACGTCATGTTTGTTTCAAGTTTTCCAGACAAGGAAGGTGAAAAGGAGAAGGTAAAAGAGCAGACATCTTGCTGGGTTGAGCTAATGACTTGGTTAAAGAAATGTAATGGATGACATTTGTTCCCTTCTCTTCAGAAACACAAGGAGGACATATGTACAATATAGAGGTTTAGGTAAATATGTATGTGTCATGGTATCTTATGTTGTGCTTGCATATATTTCTCTTCATCCTATAATGATTGACTTACATCCAGATTGAGTCACGTCCACACTACAAGAACTTAACTTGGACAACTCGACACATGGCTGTATTCTTGTAAAATAGACTAATATCAGGGTAAATCTCATTTAATACATTTCATTGATTTTTAAACACACACAGGTCTGGTTAGTCACTCAATAGAAACCATCACTTGATCAACATCTATTGGCAGCATGCCATCCTGGGGGTGATCAATTAAACAAAATTGGAAAAAGGGGTGATCAATGAAAAAGTTACTTCTTTCGTCTTCAAAAGGTACAAATTTTCAAAACACAAGCATGAATGCAGCCGGACACAAACTAAGGGACCAATTTAGCACAAACTTACATCACAAATTGAACCCCCACTAAAAACCTATTTTGGGGAATTAAAAAATCTTTTTAAAAAGAAGTTTTTTCTAGACATAATAAGGAGTAAATGTTTAAATTTTCAGCCCTCTAGCTCCATTGGTGTGGCCTATATGCGTGATACATAGCCAGCTAGCCAGATGTTGACAGTTTTGGTTGATGGTTTCTAATACGCATAGGCCAAGATGTCTGCTGTAGAGTGATGGTTAACAAGCTCATCTTGCAGACCATTCACTTGTGTAGTGAGCTCGATTCTCACTGGGTGCCACACTATTGTGGCCCTGTGCCAGATTAAGCTAAGCTTTCAGATATCTACAAATAGAAAGGTGCCTTCCATAATGCAATATATTACATATAATATCGACTTTTAAGTATAGATAAGCAGAGATCAAGATGCCTGCCATAGTGTGATGGTTAACAAGCTAGTCTTTCTTACCTATTAGTAAATCACCTTTGCTCTCAGCTGATGGGGATACAGCAGTACAACCGCACGTATACCTGTGGAGGAGAAAAAAATGGAGAAACATTAAAAAATATTTTCATTGAGAAATTATTTGTGATGCCTTTAAATAGCAAATTTATTTATTTGAAATTAATGCTTCTGATGAAATTGTCTTTTTTTAAAAATTTAACTCAGATTCATAGACTGCTTATAATGGCCGTGGAACTATTCAATGAATAGGATTTTTAAAAAATGGAACTCTTTTGTGAATTGAATTAAAGAAAAATAAAAAATTTACTAAAAATGCAAGGGGAGTAACTTTAAGCAAAAGTTATTGAATTACTATGTGAAAATGCTAGTATGAATTTAAGAGTTAAAGGAAAGTTTCACAATGACTTGGAGAAAAGTTTTAAGAGAAGAACACATTTTTACGAGTGAATCATTTTTCTTTAAATAAAATTCAAAGTAACTTTTTGTGAATCCAAGAGTTGTGCATTGGACTCATTCTTTATGATGACCAGCCAGCCAGCCAGCCAGCCAGCAAGAGGGTAGTGCCTGAGCTGTGCCAGAGCCGTATCACCAGAAGTGTGACCATCAGACTTCATTTGGGTTCTGCTGTCTTTCCGTGCAGTCAGACAAAAATGGGTTCCATGTTTGACTGATGAAGGAACTCCCTATCATATTACTCTTTTAAAGAAACAGCATAAATATTTTCATTGTTTAGCAATGAAAATATTTATGCAGTTTCTTTAAACTTGTAAAATCTTTGGATTAAACTACATTTGGAATCCCAAATAATGTGAGTGTAGTTTTGGAAAAATTCTATCTATTCTAACATTTCTATAAATCAGCCAAAAGTGAAGAGTAAAGCTAAACATTAACCAAAGAATCTTCCTTCACCATTTTTTATTCTCCATGAACATTCCAGGTCAAAAATGGAAGACTTAAAGTTAGAAACTTACTGGATTTTCTCACTTGTATATAATCTGTATATTAAAGCTGCTGAATCAGACGTTTGATGATCGTCTTCAAATAAATAAATTAATGGTGGATCCACTTTTTCATGTGCTGAAAAAAAATACAGAAATTGGATCATCATAATATAGACTAGTTTACACATACTGTAAAAAAATGACGGCATATTTAAATAATTTTGCAATTGCACTGTATTTAAAAAATACAAAAAACACTGTTACTCTGTATTTTCTTGTTTATGTTCAACCAAAATGAAGCCGGATTTTTTTACACATTTACAAAAAAAAAGTAAGGGAGACTATTCTATAATTAGGATTTAATAGTTATCTCACTTGACAAATGTTACAGACAAAAAATATAGACATACTCATAGCGTATTATATAAGTAGATTTCTTTCATAGGTTTATTAGCAGACCATTTTTCACTAGAGTGAATCTGATTCTGAAGATTATGTAGGAGACGGACTTACCTAACTTGTCCCGAAATGTTGGATTTATATATTTTCCGTCAATCCCCACGTGACATCGTTGTAATCGCTTTCGGATTCTACAAGGTCCTTCCGTCGGATCCAGTTGCCAGGAACAAGGATACGACTTTGAGCAAAACCAGATCGCTCTGAAGAAGAAGGTGACAATATGCTTACGAGGGGTTGATATAACATGAATGAATATGAAGATTATGATGCTGAAATGAAGGAGAGACAGGACAGGAATAGGAGCAAAGAGAGAGAGAGAGAGGACAAAGGAGCAAGAGAAACACAGAGAGAGAGAGAGAGAGAGAGAGAGAGAGAGAAAGGAAAGACAAAGCAGCAGAAGGAGAAAGAGAGAGAGAAAGGAAGGACAAAGAGACGGAAAGAGAGAGAAAAAAGAAAGAAAAGTGGAAGTGTTTAGAGAGAAAAGAGAGGACAAAGAAGAAAGGAAAGAAAAAATCAGAATGAAAGATAGAGGAAGAACAAGAGAGAAAAAAAAGAAAAATGAGAGAGGCGAGGAGCATGGACACCTGCATGGGAGGGGGCGGGGGGGGGAACATATCCGGATGACGGTTGTCAGGTAAGGGACTAGGGTGTGCCTAAGCTGTTACTGTTCATAGTGACCCCATGATCCTCGGTCTCTATAAGCTTCCAACTTCCAAACCCCCTCGCTCTCGGTGAGAAGGCCTGATCCAAACCCCCATCGCCCTCGCTGAGAACGCCTGATCCAGGCAGGGCAAATGGTGTGGTGTACAGCATCAATTAGTAATACCATAGCAGTAGGCTGCAGATTTTATTGTGTTTGTATAGTTTTACATAATTTGTGTGTTAGTACTGTTTTTTCGTCTATATTTGCATAATGTTACACAGTACATAATTGGTGTCAAGACTAAATAAATTCAGACTATAGTTCACAGATATAGTTAACTTCATCTTAATTGTTGTTGCTTTTTATCGCAACTAAACTCAGGCTGGTTTCCCTCCAACAGTGACTAAATAAATTAACTGTGTGGATCGGAATAAAGAATAAGTTCCAGGCAAGAATTGAACTCATGACTCTCTATGCCGGAGGGTGACTTGGTTAATTTGCAACTGCTCTTACCACTGAGCTACAGGAACTAATGGCAAGCAAGAGTCCAAATCAAACCCTTAGACCCACTGTCTATCCCAATCTCTTCTGTGCCATGTTTGTTATTAACTTGTAGGTCAGTATCGGTAATCCAAATGTGATTTAATTTTTATTTATTTTCTTAGATGAAGTATTGTAAATCATTATTATTAATTTTTGCTACTATTTACCTTCATCTTAATTTGTTGTAGCTTTTTATTGCAACTAAACTCAGGCCGGTTTCCCTTCATTTAATAAAATAAATAAAAATAAAATAAAAATTGGATGATATCACTTATTTACAGGTTTACTCCATTTATAGATAGAATTCTAAATCATTCCCATAAGAAACATCTTCAATAATAGCATGACGATGATGATCACAATGAAAATAATATCATTGTTATTTTACAACCTCTTATGAATGTCAATGTTTGGAGATCTAGATTAGTGTCCCAACTTTAATTATGCCGCTTTTTCTCCCATTTTACCAAAAATAGTAAAGAGATAAAAGAAACAGAAAAAAGGGTTTTAAAAAAATGGAGGAGTGAAAACTAAAGAAGAAAGAATTTGTAAACTGACTTTTCGTGCGTGAGTTGTTGGACGAGGTCTTGCCAGGATTTTTTTATTTGGATTTTGTCGGTCATCGATTGTTTTAAGTGAGTCACAAGTTCTTTTCTTTCCTTGTTTTGCATCCGGAAGACTTGCTGTGTCACTTCCATTGCGGAGTCTGCAAGACTTTTGATCAAACTTTCATTCTTTATGTAAAGAATCCTGGAAAAGGCACAACAAATACAAATATTATTAGATTTATTTATTTTAACGTTATTTATGTATTTAGTTAATCACTGTAAAAAAATTCACAATATTTTAAAATTTCTATGAAGTGATTTTTTTAGAAAAGAAAATACTAAACTAGTTCCAGTTGAAACAGTCCATTGTTTCAAATGGTGGTTAGGAGATATTTTTATTAGCAAGATTGTTACCTTTAAGTGAAAGAGTCCATTGTTAGGGACTGAGAAACAGAAAACAGAAAAAAACTGAGTATACAACAATTTTGAATATCTTGAGAACCAGTTGCATGTCCTTGATGTCATTTACAACCAATCTGAAGGGATGTTACCGCGTCTGCGTGAACATACACTCTCCTGTATGGTTACTCAGTAAGCAGTGAGACGCCATGGAGTGAGCTTGCATACTGTGTGACCGTTTCATTCACAATGACCGAGCCTGCCCATTCTTCACGCCTCGTGCAGGGTTTGTTTTGGCAAAACATTGCATTACATCATGTTGTTGAAAGGGAGGAGATTTCAGACCATGGATGAAATTAAGCAGAATGCAATGAGGCAGCTAATGGCGATCCTGAAAGAGGACTTTTCAGACTTTTGAAAAGTGGAAGGGATGTTGAGATAAGTGTGTGAAGTCCCAAGGGGAGTACTTTGAAGAGGACTAAGGGGCCATTGCCCTAGGTAGGCTATTTTTTCTTTAATATTAAATGGCTGGATACTTTTCAGGACAGACCTTGTATATAGTTAGTAATAGAAGTATTATAATATATAGTTAGAAATAGGAGTATTATAAAACATACATATCATATATAAAAAACCTGATATATGTTGTTGATAATATTTAATCAAAGAGTGCTCAACATCTGATAATAATATTAGAATCAGTTGGAGCTAATATCCAATAGTGAAAAGAAGTTTTCAACGACGACTAATGACTAGTCATCATTGATAACTTTTTTCATTATTGTATAGTTGACTGAAGTCTTAACCAATTAAGAAACGTTGACAGAAGAAGATCTACATTACCTGCTGAGATTCTGGTGTCTACGTTTCAACCATTCTTGCTTTTCTTCTTCAACTTGGTCAAATACCCCTTTGATTTCCTGGAAGATAAGAAAAGAAAAAAATGTTCATTGGGTTTAGCAGAAGAGAAAATGTGTGGACCAACGAAAAAGTCCATTATATTTGGGAAAGAGTCTACATTATTGGCTGTCACTAAGATTTGTCTGAAAAAGCCTAAACAACACAGCCATCTGCAGAATAAGGTAGACAGCTTCATATACATATACATGTACAACAATGACAAGTTAGAAGGTACACCCACTCACTCGTAGTGGTATGGGGTTGGCAAGTTAGAAGAGGCCCACATAGAGGTATGTATGGTGCTGATAGGATAGATGTGAATCTCACCCACTTGTACAGGTATGTACAGGGTTGGCAAGTTAGAAGGGACATCCTCTCCCACATGTAGATGTATGTATGAGGTGGCTCAGTTAGAATGTGGACCAATCTACGGCAGTGGGTAAACAGCACAGATTCACTTGTCTCATAGATTACTACTATAGTGACTTTGATCCTCACTGGATGCCCCACATTTGTGGCCTTTGACCAGACTAAGCTAAGCTTAGTAAATAACTATGAGGCTGCCCCACTGTGGATTAGTGGCTAGCAAACTAGTCTCATAGACCACTACTGTTGTAGTGAGTTCGATCCTCACTGGGTTTCCCACATTTATGGCCTTGTGCCATACTAAGCTCTAACCTTAGTAAAAACTGATTCACTGTCCACAGTCACTACACTCTATCCCTTCTGTTGACTGACGGCTGTCCATAATAGATACTGTCATTTAACTGAATTTATTTTATCAAACAATTCAGCAGTGCACAAGTGTTTCTAGGCCTTTGTTGTACCCCTTTCCTCAGGCAATCTTGGTACCTGGCCATTGTCGGACCACAGAAAATGCTAGGAAACATTCTTTTCATACTACTACGTAATAAATATTAATCCACTCACATAGTGTAATGGTTAGCACATCTGCCTCACAAGCAGAAAGGCCCCGGGTTCGAATCCCGGTATGAGTGAAGGGTGTGGAAAACTCTTCAATTCCCAGTGCACCCAGGAGCTAATTGAGTACACTAAGCTGTGTGATTAGGGTGGAGGTATCCGATTGGTGGACTTGCATGGAGGTGGTCATAAGAACTTGTAAGAATAAAGTCCTGGTCTCGACTAGACTTGAAATTTGCTAGGGTCACTAAGCGGACGCATGCAATGGAATTAGGGTCTTTGTCATCGGCCTCTATTTACATTACTTAATAAATATTAGTAGTTTATAGTTTTTTCTAACTTAAAATCTATAATATAATTTAAATTATAATAAATGAAAACTATTTGTGTTTGCTTATGCTTTTTAATTGGTTACTTTAAAATTAATTTATAAGATTTAGAAAAAACTAGCATTCCCAGGGAAATTATGAATCACTGCCACCCATATATGCTGTGTTGGAAAAAGGGGTGATCTATGAATAAATTACTTCACTCGCCTTTTGTTTGACTGTGATCACCGGTGGGGTAACATGAGAGCGACTTAATCCCTTGATCATGTGATGTTACTTACAGTGAGTAACCAGAAAGGTCCCCTCACATTGTACTCATTACAATACTTCACTGATATTCTACCACACCTTTTTTAACATGAATAGCACAAGACAAATATACCTGATCTATTTTGGTTTTGTCTGGTGGTGTGTAGGTTTCTGTTGAGAAGAGCATTCTTGATCCAGACTTCTTGAGGAGCCCCAGAAGGCAGTGGACATTGTCCTGCTGGTTATTGGACAGTTGGTCCTTGCACGACGCCAATAGTTCATGCAAAAAGATTGTAAGTATATTCGCCTAAAAAAGAAAACATTCTCGTCAATTGTCAACCTCAGAAATGCAAATAAAATTCTCACAGAGGGCTTATTCTTTATTATCTGA
>VCCN01002035.1:826380-848938 GCA_006491835.1 Architeuthis dux
GGGGGGGGGTCGATAGACCAAGAAGGGGAGAAGAATGATAAAAGGGAGAAGAATGATAAAAAGGAAAAGAAGCTGATGAGACTGAGATCAAGAAGAGAGGCTGATGAGAGAAAGACAATATCAAAGAGGTAAGAGTAACAGATTGAAAGAGAGAGAGAGAGAGAGAGAGTGAAAAGAAATGAGGCAGAAACTCACTTGAATGAGGACAGACATCAGTGAGTGGCACAAGGCAAAATCCTCCGAGGATTTCTCGACCAAAGACAAGAGCAAAGGAGCTGAACACTGTTGTACTTGACTGATATGTTGAAATTGGCTGAAGTCGCAGCTGCAAGACACACAAAAATGAGGGGAAAAACCTTTATTAACTTCAGCAGTAAAAAAGCAAAGTTCAAATTCTTTTCTCTCTTAAAATGACAATATAAAACAACAGGTCTGGTGAGTCACTCAATAGAAACAGTTATGTTACCGACATCTTTTGGCAGCATGCCATGTTGGAGGGTGATCAATGAATAAGTTACTTCTCTCACCTTTTGTTAGATCACTAAAAAGTCTGATTTTTCAAAAAACAAAACTAGGGATCAATTTAGCATAAACTTACATTGTAAATTGAACCCCCACTAAAAACCTATTGGGCGAGAGGGGGGGGGTGCTTATTCTCATCAGGTCTGGACCCACCCCCTGCTCGAGATTAATTTTAAAATGAAATATCTAGAAATTTTACAAACGAAAACCCAAATAATCCCATGTAATCATAAATTAACGTTACAAATATGGATGTTTAAATTGTTTTCTTTTTCACGTACAGGAAACACCCGATTAATGCGTGCCCAAAAAGTGCCAAAAGTCTGGGAGTGTGTATGTGTGTGTGTGTGGGGGGGGGGGAGAACTGCTCCAACGCAAATGTTTGGGTAGATTGTACAAGAAGAAGAAGAAGAAACTCACTCTTCCTCCAATTGATAAGGCTTTGCCAAGAGGATCGAGAGGGCCATGTCGACTATGCACTTGTCTGACGGGTAGGAATAAAGTTGTGTTGCCAGAAGGTGGAAGCCATTCATCTTGAGAAAGATATCGACATGATTGTTGCGACAGCGTTGTAAATAGATATCAAGTAACTGGAAAACACAAAATAAAGAAAGATATTTTAGGCATGCATACACGTATATATACATACATGTAATATACATATTTACAAAAACATATATGTTAACACACACGTGTACGTAGAAATATACACAAACATGCACGCACACATTATATATATATATATATATACACACACACACACACACATAAACCATGCCTGACGCCAGGGTCATCATCTGATGAGTGTTTTTTGGAGGCATCGCTGCTGTTGTTGCAGCAGTTATATGAACTTCTTATATATGTGTGTGTGTGTGTGTGTGTATATATGAAGGTGCATCAATATATCTGCAGCCTGACAATTTTGATCTGAAATTTTCACTGTATAATGTTCAATCTTTGTGATTAATATTCACCACTGGATCAAGTCATTAACAAGGAAGATGATTATGTTGCTTATCACCCCTACAACTCCAAGTCTCACGGTGAGCAATAAATGACGATATGGGCTGGCAGAGGATGTTGGTAGGAGCCCCTAACCACAAGTCTCCACACATTCCGTATCCAAATGACAAAACAGAGGGAGAACTATTTCCCTGGAAATGGGGGGGGGGGGTCCCTAAACATTGTTTTCACCACACAGATCTGCTCTGGCTAGCTGTGACAAGTTGATGATCCAGTCTTGGAAGTACTCTGCAAGACAACCCAAATGCTGTGTTGGGTAAGTGTGATATAAAGCTTGGAGTATATCCCCTTCTGGCCAAATCTAGCAACCCTGCTCTGCAGGAGAACCCAAATACCCAGAAGCATTGCACAGCCATATTGGCCAAGGAACTCAGTTGCTGTAACATTGATATTATGGCACCTGGTGAGATGTGACTACCAGACTCTTCACAGCTTGAGGAATGTGGCTCTTCGGGAGTGGTTCCCAGGAGATGAGCAAAGGCAGGCCAGGGATGGTTTTGCCATCAGAAACAAGCACATCATCAGGCTTATGCCCTGACCATGACGTACTCAGATGATGTGGAGGAGATTATCTATGAGGAACTTGACTGACTCATTGTTGCTATATCGCATGTAGACAAGCCACTCCTTTGTGATTTCATTTCTCATGACCAGGTTTCTTGGGACATGGTCATCGGCCATCATGAATTTGGAAAGGATAACTTTTCAGAGAACTCCTCCATTCAGCTGACCCCTTCCTTTCAGCCATTCTCTTGAAGCAACTCATCCTCATCAACCAAGTTCTTCTTCACTGGCGTCTGCTGGTGGGGGCTATCAAACAGGGTATTTATCCCTCCTCCACTGGATCAGGCCTACTCACTAAGGGCGAGGGGGTTTGAAAATTGAAACCCTATAGAGTACGGTTATCAAGAGGTCACTATGAACCGTGGTAGCTCAGGAGCCTTTCCTCCCATTCTGTAAAAATTGTTGTTCCTTTCACTTACCCTCACGACCAAAGCTCTAATTTTGGCTGAGCTGTTGTTTGCAAGGACGATCAGCACCCGGGCGTTGATCACATTGCATAATAACTGTTCCAGTCTGCCTTCATCAAACATTACCAACGTCGAACACAGAAGATCCAATAAACCTAGAAAAGGACAGAGAAAGAGGGCAACAGTAGACAAATGTGTTACGTCTTTGAACCAAATTGCCCCGTTCATGGGGCGAAATGAAAAACATATTTTACAAGGAATTTATTTTTTGTGAGTAGGAGAAAATAAAGCAATACTACTAGCTTTGTAGGAGGGACTACACTTCTTTTTATGATGATCAAACTCATATGCCTGGCCAATTCATTAGTGTTTTGAGTGAGATGCTCACTGAGTGCTCCCCTACTATGTCCTTATGCCAGACTAAGCTTAATAAATGACAATAAGATTACCTTCCTACTATAATTCACCAAAAGTCTGCTGCATGTTTCATCTAAACAATAATGTAGGTAACAATTATATAGGTGCTGGTAAATGACATTGTACAATAATTCACCAAATGTCTGTCCATTTGCATGTGACGGCATAACTCAGGAAACACACAACATATCCCAGTAAATTGTCTGTGTGTATTAATGAGACTCCCTGGCAAGTTTTTAGCAAGTTTGTTTTTGAAAATTCCACAAAACATAATAGTGTGGGGTCTGCATTTGCACTCACTCTGATAATAATGATCTGATTTCTGTCTATCTATATAATACTAATAGTCTGATCTGTTTATCTTTATGTGACCTCTAAGTAACCGAAACAGAGTATTGTAGCCAGAGGTACTGAATTAAGGTAGATGAAAAAAACAGTTGTGATCTCTTATTAAGGCTAAAATTCTCATTTATAGGCCTTCCACAGGTCAGGTATATCAGCTAGTGACCATAAGATGTTGACGTAAATTTTCCAACTAACCTGTACACAGTATAACCAGTCCTTTCTCTACATCATCATAGTTTCCACTTTCATACAGGTCATCGTCCTCCTCCTCAGATTCAAATGAACTTGCTTCATCTACGCTTGTGGGCGTCAAGGATTCTGACAACGATGACGGAGTCTTCTGTTGATCTTTGTCGCTCGGTTCCTCTTCCAATGTCGTCATTTCTTTGGCCTCCGCTGCAAAACTAAGCATTGTGGCCGGAGGTGTGCGAATATTGGCCACATTCTCAATCATTTCCCAACTTCCGTGTTCGCCAAGGAAGAGAATTTCCTTTGGTGATTCCTCGTCTTGTTTTTCCTCGTTCTTGGAGGCAGCCGCTGCCACCACCGTTGTCTTGGAGATCTCCTGGAATTGTTCTGCATAATTGTGTTTGTCCTTCTGAGTCTTCCATTCTCGGAGTTCTACTTTATTGGTAGGGTAGGAAGCAGAACGCGGTCGTGTGGCACCAATTTGCCGTTCGTAAATTGGCTTTGTATTGGAAACAAATGAGACCGTACGGAAGAGACCTGTCAAAAACAGAGAAAGAAAAGTTATAAAAATAAAAAGGAATTTTTTTTTTAACCGGAGAAACTTTTATCTGAAGTTTTGTACTGGACTGGTTAGTATGGTAGTACAGTCATATGTTGACTTGTGTCCGATCACAGATACGTCCCTATAAGAGCTTGAAACCCATTAACTGTGGATGACAGGAATTTCAGTCATTGCAGTTCTATGGTTCAACTGTGAATGACGAAAATTTCTGTCATGTTATTATTAGCTTGCTAAAGAGAACGCAGTGTAGGTTTAGGTAAATATGTATGTGTCATGGTATCTTATGTTGTACTGTGTATATATGTATATGTATATATTACTTAATACTTATACCGCTGATGGACAAAACAATTTCAAATCTTCACCCACCTCCCCTGTAAGATCAAGTCTTGTGTTATGATATCCTGCGACGAAAAGGTTATTCTGGGGTCAGACACCTGTGCGGAAATGTAAGTGACCCTGGTCACCTTAGGAAATAGGTATATTGCGTAGGTGGCCAACAGGATGTGAATGACACCTGCGTAGGCGTTCGAGAAACCTATAAAGCAGACCCGAACCGGACAGAAGACAGGAGAGGACCCAAGTAGCCAGGAGGCAGACCGCCTAGGGCTGGGAAAACATAAGACCAAGTTCCCCTGTTGGGAACAGTCTCTTGGCACCCATCATCTCTCTGGCCAACAAAGATGTATGTTATGTAATAAAAATATGTCCAGATATTTTTACAAGCAAGTCTTCGAGTTTCCTTTCTATCCAAGTCCAGGACATTCACCCCGCTATGCAACACTTGAACAACCTTCTAATGGGTCAATATGGATGAACCACGGCCTGATCGTTCCCAGCAGGAAAGTCGGGCTCCTCAACGCTATGAAATAAATCAGCCGGAGTGAGTGTTAATTCTTATCTAGGTAGATCCGATGAGGATCGAACCCACTAACAACAGCCAACAGGATGGGCTTGCTTTAGTTGAACTGCATCCCCTAGGTGGAAGTTATGGAATAATCCAGTATGTCAACTCTACAGATAAAAGCACTAACACTGATTGTGTCATTTTTGTACGTCTTATTTCAAGTTGAATAAAGCCAGTATTTAGGGTAAAGATTTTGTTCTTATTCACAACACTGTGCATATGTTTCACTTCACCCTGTAATGATTGACTTATACCCAGGTCGAGTTTCACAACCTTACTGTAACAATTATACTGATACCAACTGGAGGATATAAATTGTATGTAACCAATTATACTTACCTTTCTTCTCTTCATCTGAGGCATTTTCATAGTCATTAAGGCTGGCAAGTCTCACTTGCTCAATGCGTCGTTTTTTCCTGCTATACTTTTTCCCGACAGGTGTTCCAGGCACACCTGGAAAAAGACAGACAATTTTTGTTTCATCATAAGTAGAAAATAAAAAAAAGAGAAAAAAATGTCTGCATTTTTCTTTAGACAAAACATTTTAATTTTCAGACTACAGTAAACTCTTGCTGTAACGGCACTATTTAATGACACATGCATTCTAACGGCATGTTTGTTTTTATCTTCTCTCAAGACTATTGTCAGAGATTAGTTTTCAGCAACAGCACATGAATATTTCAGTGCATTATTTTAAAAACTAAAATTAGTAAACTATACTATTCCTTTATTTTTGCATCAAACTTTTGCCTGTCCAATGTATTTTCTAAGAATTTACTGATACGTTCAACAAACAATGAATTACATACCACCATGTATATGGTTAGCATAATTACTTTTTGGTTCATTCATTTTATTTGCAGACCTGTAACCCATATATGGAGCATTAGACTGTGAAAGGGTAATAAAAAGACATTTGTGTCTGTACTTTTTGGTTTCTCATTATTATTACACTTTGTATATAATCCACCTGTTATGACGACAAGTTCGTTATAACAGCATTCTAAAAAGCCCCAGGGTGCCGTAATAACGGAAGTTTACTGTACATAGAAATGCTAAAATGACACACTTTGTATAAAATCCATCTATCATGATGGCAAATCCTTATAACTTAAATCCCTGAGGGTGCTGTAATACTCCTAGAGGCCTAATTTCATCCCCCACCCCGTCTTATCTGAAGATCGCCGTATCTGCCAAAATATACAGTAAATAAACAAAGAAAGTAAATAAACAGATAAGAGAGAAAGGGAGATAACTCTTACCCCACCAACAGTTGAAATAGAATCCAGATCTTGTATAGTTAATATAAGTATCAGCAGCAGGGTGCATCAAGAGGAGAAAATCACAGACAGCAACGATTAAGTGGGAATCGGGAGGTGAACCCACCAATTTTTTGATGATGGCAACAATGGAAGTGCTGATCGAAGTTGAAGGGGCAGGAAGGTGGTCTCTCACGAGTTCCTGAGGGGGGGAAAAGAAATCAATCAATCAACCAAAAAGCGTAGACCTCTGCCAACGCCATTGAGACTAACTAAAAACTGAATGAAAATGAATTATTAAAAAACAAGGGAGAGAAATTTGAATGTACACATATTGAGTTACTTCCCTTGAAATTTAAATCTAGCCTTTTTTGTATTATTAACTATTCATTTTTAACCTCTTTTCCTGCAGAATAATACAAATATCTCTCAATTGAAAACAAATTCCTGGATCTGCTCTAAAATTTAATCACTTCTTCCATAGACCATGGCCCACCATTCCACAAAATTTCATTGAAATTCATTGAGAACAGTTTGATATCAGATATTGCATGGATAGACAGACAGACATCAGTGAATACATATACCTAACTTCTTTTGTAGAGGTAAATAAACCAATAGATATTTCTACTCAATTTTGATTTACAATAAATTTGTCAGCATTTTCGAATTAAAGTTTATTTTCATTGAAATGCATTTTAGTGCAATTTGAATTACATTTGATATACATGTATACCCTGAATAGTGCGGTTAATTTGTTCCAAG
This sequence comes from Architeuthis dux, assembly GCA_006491835.1. Classification (NCBI taxonomy): domain Eukaryota; kingdom Metazoa; phylum Mollusca; class Cephalopoda; order Oegopsida; family Architeuthidae; genus Architeuthis; species Architeuthis dux. Next base: position 833,341 of record VCCN01002035.1, read on the forward strand.
ATTTTTGGTACTGTTCAAAACTGCACTGCTCAAGGTCTTAATATGATTTAATGTGTTCTTTTTTCAGCTTACACTTAATTACATTAATTTGTACTGAATGTTTTCCCCAATGAGTACAATCTTAATATTTTTAAATCCAGAGTGAACAAGTGCCTTACCCAATTAACATTCAAATAGTTGGAGAAAACCTGAAGAAGGCTGAAGAATGGATCGCCAAAACGTTGTGTTAACAACACAAACAACAAGAAGGAGTTCAATTGTCCGAAGAACTATTTGAATAAAATATGTATTTTTACATGGCAGAAATTACAATATATATTACTTACCTGATACATAAGAAAAACCTTTTGTACAAAATTTCCAGCTTGGTATTGCTTGATATTAAATTCTTGGTGTGGGTGATCATCCCGCACTAAGCATTCAAGGGTCTTAAAGAGTAATTCCATCACTGCCGGGTCGCCTTTAATCCAAATACGCCATTTTAGGAGCAGGTTTTCGATGACTGACATGTTTTGAATAATTGCCAAGGTCTGTTCCCTAATTACATAGCTATTGGAACTAGCGTCAAAATGCAGCACTGATTCTGTGGTGGCCGCATCAAAGAGGACCTGCAAATACAGAAAATGAGGCCTAAGAGAAAAATTTTTTCAAAAAGAAAAAAAAATGTTTTTGGTTGCACTAGCATCTCTAGTGGCAATTGCTGTCATTGACTGACATACCAAAATGTTAGTTACGTCCCTTGCTCAGTGTTGCCAATTTAGATGTTTTTCATCTAAATCTAGACATTTTTGGTTGCATCTAGATATTAAAAATTGCTATTTAGATGATTTTTTTAAAATAAATATTTTTTACTTAATTATAGTAGTTAAGTAATATTTTAATAAAATAAATGTTGAAGAATATAATCGTATTGAATTTATTAGTTTACATCTAAAATCATAAACATCTTAAAACACCTAGAGAATCTATTTTAAGATGTTTTTGATTTTAGATGTAAACTTGAAAATAAAGTTAGCAACACTGCCTTTGCTAGATCTTCACACAAGAACTAGCGCATCTAGGGTCCAACTTTCAGGCTTGTTTTTTTAAAAGTGTTTCTTCTTTCTTGAGTAAAGAAGAGTTATGTCCCTTGGCTTGAATAACCACTTTCATTACTGTAAAATTATGATTATGTAGAATAAAATTATTTGGTAAAAGAGTTATAGTAATATTATCTTGATTTATTTTTATTAAATGAAGAATTGTCAACCATTATTAATTTTTTATTAGTATTTCATCTTAATTTTACTTGCTTTTCATCACAACCTTTCAGAGCATCACTATGTTTTGGGCGGTGGGCTCTCCAGCTTTGTTCAGGCATGTATCACATACAGTGATCCTCACCACCCCGCTGCCTAAATTCTAGCTCCCCACCATTCTAAGTGTCAAAGATATATGGATCAGAGAAGAAAAAAAAATTAAAGATTACCAGAGGTACACCTGAAGAAGGCTGGAGAGACAGCCAGTCAAAACGCAGACATTAACTCTTAGATTCATAGACCAGTTGTATGTTCATGTTCAATGAATAGGATAACAAATGGAACTCTTGTGAATTGAATTAAAGAAAAAGAAAAAGATTTACCAAAAAGTACAAGGGAAGTAACTTTAATCAGAAGTTACTCCCCGTAAATTACTTTTTGAATTCCCTAGAATTTAAGAGTTTAAAAGAAATGAAGATGAGAATACTAGTCCCTTGTCCAAATAAGTATCAAAACATAAAAATACTTCATTTTAGAATTTCAAACAAGCCACATGTATGATGCTATACTAGCATACTTTATTTGAGCTGAGCATAGAAAGAGCTAGGTGACTATTGATAATACTTTATTTGAGCTGAGCATAGAAAGAGCTAGGTGACAACTGATAATAATTTATTTGAGCTAAGCATAGAAAGAGCTAGGTGACAACTGATAATACTTTATTTGAGCTAAGCATAGAAAGAGCTAGGTGACAACTGATAATAATTTATTTGAGCTAAGCATAGAAAGAAAAGGAATCACTATGGCTCCACATTCAATTTGATGTTAGGGTTATTTTTATTTTTATTCCATATAGCCTACATAAATATAATATACATGTACATATGCATGACTTGATTGGTCCTCAGTTCTTTTCTGCACGGCCCTTATCTCAATAGCCTTTACTATTCCTTAGCGCCTTTGTGGCTAGCTCTTTCAGGGTGTAAACCCCCACCCACCCACCAACCACATTCCAAAAATAGATGAATATCAAATTGTGACCTTTAAAGTTCGAAAAGAGACGAGGCTTCGGCAACTTTCCAACACTCTGGATATCATCCTATCACCCTGGCATTCGATATACTCTGCACACATCGATGGGATTTGTTTAATGATTTGGAAGAGAAGATTCAAAGCTGAAGCTTGAAGCTTTTCCGTTTCTTGGAGTCGTTCTTCGGCATTAGCGCTATTTTTTTCAGGAAGAGGATGGCAGCTCTCAAAGACCTACAAAAGAAAGAGAAACAAATTAGAATTTAAAAAAAACAGGTCTGGTTTGTCACTCAATAGAAACCGTCACAAGGCCAGCGTCTTTTGGCAGCATGCTGTGTTGGGGTGATCAATTAAAAAGTTGGAAAAACGTGTGATCAATGAATAAGTTACTTCTCTTGCCTTTTGTTGCATCACTAAAAAGTCCAAACTTTTCAAAAAAACAAGTGTGCACACTGCTGGACACAAACTAAGGGACCAATTTAGCATAAAATTATATTGTAAATTGAACCCCCCCCCCATAAAACTTATTTTGGAGGGGAATTTTCAAAAAACAAAAAGAATGTTTTTTCTAGACATAATGAGTAAATGTTTTAATTTTCAGCCCTCTAGCTCCATTGGTATGGCCTGAATGCGTGACACATACATACATAGCCATCCATCCAAAATTACTTAAAAACTGAAAAAACCTATGCTGACAGTTTTGGTTGACGTTTCTAATATGAAGTCTTTCTACCAGAAAATGAATTGCGTTACCAAAATTTCACCTGGCCGTCCAACAAAATTAACAATATTGTCTACAATTCTGAGAATAGTCATTAACATTCAAAGAGTTTTTTGGACAATTGAACTCATTCTTTTTGTTATTGTCACACTCCAGTACAAAGACTGGAGTCGACTTTGTTTTCCTACCATAACAAGAACAACAAAAACAATCCTAACCAAATTTAGAGGTGTAAACTGATATGTAAAATTCACAATCCCCTACCGAGATTTGTCTTAATGACCGAACTAAATTGACAAGTCGTAGATATTAATAAAAGTTTATCATACAAACACGCACAGGCTTATTTCATTTTAATAAATGAATATATTTATACAAAAAATATATATATTTTTATAATTTTTTATTTATTATATATACAATACAAAAGTTTCAGTAATCATCTTCAGTCAAAATAGAAGTTGGAGTGGAGTTTGACCCTGCAGCAGCCAGTCTTGTTTTTTTCACAACGTTTTGGCTGATCCATTCTATGGCCTTCTTCACATGTACTATTTGTAGGAAAGAGAGGGACTCTTTTTCCAGTAGTGCCAGGTAAAAAAAAAGGTAGCAAACAGAATTTTGTTTGTATTATTTTTATGTTATGTTTTTTTTGTTACGTCAATGTTTGTAATGTATGTTGCAAATGTTTTGTTAAACAAAGAATTCCATACAATGATGTCCCTGTTGAGCAGCATAAGCCACATGAGTTGAAATCCCCACGGATCTGACATATATTTAGCCGGCAAATTGATGTATGCCGATTCTTGCAGTTTTCAGTATAGTACACATGAAAAAGGCTGTAGAATGGACAAGCCCAAACTTTGTGGCAAAAACAAAAAGAATGAGTTCAATTGTCCAAAAAACCCATTGAAAATTAATGATATCTAAGAAAATATATCAAGCTGTTGCAGTAGAAAAATCACAGAAAAAATTTAAAAACTTCCATAAAATTCAGCTATTCAATTCTGAGGCAAAAATTAATCATATTACCTAAAATATAGATGGGCTTCCAACTAAATATCAAACCATTTCACTGGGGGATACACATATACGAGTAGACATTGGAAGATACAATGAAGGCATAACATACATATGTAGGAAGGTATGAAAGAAATGCATCAAAAGAAAAATATTATAGATTATCATCATTTAAATATAAAATAATGCTCTGAATATGATCATCTGTCTACCACTTTGTAAATTAGATATTAGAAGATTCAATCAAACGTTTGCAGGAATGAATGAAATAAGTACAAAAAGTAGAATATCATCATTTAAATATAAACTGATGCTCTGAATATTAAAGTATCCTGTCTACCCAGTAGTAGTTCAAAGTGTAATGCACAGACACAGGAACAAACAAAATAAGAAACAAGAACAATATTAATTTTATTATTTATTAATCACTGTTACCCACAACAGATCAGTTTGAAGACTGTTGCTGAGTTTAGGTTATTTATCTGTCCCGACATTTATATGTATCTATGTACCTGGACTTTGCCCAGCCCTAACTGTTCATAGTAGCAACCTCAATGAGTTGGGAACATTTTTTTTTAAAGATTTACCTCCAAAATAGGATTTTAGTGGGGGTTCAATTTACAGTTTATGCCAAATTGATCCCTTAGTTTGTGTCCAGCAGTATTCTCACTTGTTTTTTTTTAAATTTGGACTTTTTAGTGATCACTGCCCACTATAATGTTTATAGAAATATATCTGTATCAATAAACATGCCGAGGAAGCTCCCAGCAATCCCTATTCCGTTTCCGGTCCCAAAAAGCGGGAGCTGGAAGTGGGAACAGGGAAGGCTCACTTCTTACCAGGCTAATCAACCCTATCACACCTGTTATCTTGTTCTGTCTTCTTTTCTTAACACGCTTAAACAGATTACGAATCAAAACGCATTCTAATTTCACACAGCTACTACAAGAAGAACAACAAGAACACAACACCCACCACCACGGTTTAATTCACAAGGTAAAAAGAAGCATATATAGGTGGCGGTGATTCATAATTTCCCATGGAATGCTAGTTATTATTATTGGATGAAGTATTGTAACAAAATATTTCAATTAATTTTGACTAGTTTTTACCACCATCTTAATTTTCAGTTGTTTTTATAGAATGATGGCCCGAGTTATAAGTTGTGATAAAAACAACTGAAAATTAAGATGAAAGTAAAAACTAATAAGAATATTGTGAAGAACAATATTATTATAGATAGGTCTGCAAATCTTGTTCGTAACAGACTCACCTTGGCCACAAGAAACATGAAGACATTAATGCCGCCCATTTCTTCTGCAGACTTTTCCAAACTGTTCTTCATGATACAATTGATGTCAACGGAGGATGAAATCTGAATGTTGATGATGAGGGGATGCTGCTCGAGTAACTCATTTGATTGGATCATGGCAGGTGGAAGGATCCCAAAGGAAAGGCCAAGCGAATTGGTAGCCACAGAAGTTCCTCCAGTACAATACAGGCTGAAGAGTTTCGGATACTGGGGGTTGTAGATGAGCACTAAATTGCTCTTTCGAAAGGAAAGGTAAAACAAAATAAAAATATATCAGATGAAATAAAATGGGATTGATATTTTTTGGAATAATTGGGCATAATTCACACATTTGTGACAATTGTAAAATTATAGGTAAAAACAAAAAGGTAAAAACAGTTGACGATGGGTGAATATTTAAGTCTTTTCAAAAGGTGAGGGATTTTTTAAAAACTTACTCATCTAAAGTGAATCTCTACTAAACTTTGATTTGGAGCTTTAGGGCTATAAACTGGAAGAAAGGGATTGTCAGTGGTCAGGAATTAATGTAAGCATTACTTATAGAATAGGACTATTATATGTATAATGCAAATGCATTACTAATGAATTTACTAGAGAAATGTATTGAAAATCAGGAAGAAAGGGATTGTCAGTGGTCAGGAATTAAGGCAAGCTTTAATGAGAGAATAGAGCTATCATATCTAGAATGAAACATAAAAGTGACAATAAGGTTTGTCTTATCAACCAAGAAAAATCCTCAGCTGAAACAATGGGGGGAAACTCACCCTTGCTGAATCCAGGGAGACCTGATTAATTCCAACGAGAGTGTCTGTGGAAACTCCGGAGAAACAAACCACATTTTTGGTTAAACTTGGAATATAAGAAGCTTTTTGTTCAGAACAATCACATTTGCTGACGGAGATACAATTGGGTCCGAGAGAATGAAGATGGAAGCAGACTTCTTGAGAAAGACTGGCACCTGGACAGAGACAGAACGAAATATTATAAAAAGGGCTGGTTAGTCACTCAAAACCAAACATCTTTTGGCAGCTTACCATGTTGGGGGTGATCAATTAAAAAAATGGAAAAGGGGGGTGATCAAGTAATGAGTTACATCTCTCGCCTTTTGTTGGATCACTAAAAAGTCTAAACTTTTTTAAAAAACAAGCGTAAACGCTGCCGGATACAAACTGAGTGACCAATTTAGCAAAAACTTAAATTCTAAATTGAAATCCACCCCCTAAACTTATTTTGGAGGGGAATTTTCAAAAAACAAAAAACTTTTTTCTAGACAATAAGGAGAAAATGTTAAAATTTTCAGCCCTCTAGCTCCATTGGTGCGATCTGTAACATGACACATGCATACATAGCCAGTTTTGTTTCTAACAGTCATACATTGACTTGAGCCTGATCGCAAATATGTCCCCCATAAGAGCTCAAAACCCTTTAACTGCGAATAACAGGAATTTTAGTCATTGCAGTTCTATGCCTCAACTGAGAATGACAAAGATTTCTGTCATAGTGTATATGTTATGTTTGTTTCAAGTTCTCCAGATGAAGAAGGAGAAGGTAAAACAGCAGACACCTTGCTTGGGTTGAGCTAATGACTTAGTGAAAGAAATGTAATGGATGACATTTGTTTCTTTTTCTTCGGAAAGGCAAAGAAGACTATGTACAACATGACACATGGCTGTATATCTTTTCTTGAAAAAGTTGATTTCATATAAAATTTGAGATCCCCGACTTTGGGAAAGTAGGTGTGAGTGGTGTAACAGTTACCAGCATGGAAAATGGAATCGGCTATCCGAGTTCAAGTTTTGGCCGAGGCTGCTTGTGTTCACTTTGTACTAATTCCATTAGGAAAGGCATGAAAGGCATGAATGCCAGTCCCAAGCACAGGTAAAGGAGTGCCCAGGTCAGCCAACAATCCATGTTTTTTTTTTGTTTTTCCAGCTTTCCTTCTAGGTTTCATTTTCTTAGATGCACTCGGTAGGTAAGACGGGTAGAAATCATATTTGTAACTCTGGTAAAATGACAGGGATGTGTGGGTGGCCTAATGGTTAGCATTTGGAAAATGGAATCAGCAAACAGAGTTCAAACTACTGCAGAGTTTGCATTCACTTCGCACTAATGCCCTTGGGAAAGGCATACATTCATCTCTTCTCCCCCGAGCTATGGGTAAATAGCAGGCCAGATTGGGCTCTTCAGCATTGGTTGGCAACAGGTCAAGGAGACAGACAACTCTGAATTCAAACTGGAAAAGTTCAACCCTTCGTCAATCATTGTGAGAGGCTAACAATGGATAGAGTAGGGATGTGTTCCCAAAATGTATGGTTAATGGGGAACTGGTGAAGCTTCACTGGGCCTAGAAAGCTGGAAGTGATTTATAATAATAATTTGGAGAATAAAAACAGACGGAATAACGCAATCACTGTCTCCACCCCCCACCATCGACACCATGAGTACAAGGGGAAGATTGAAAAGAAAAAAAAAGTAAAATGACGCAGGGACAACATTTTGTAATTTAGCAATGCCTGTTCCAAAGGTGCATATTTGGAAGGGATCAGACTACCATAATAGCCATGTAAAATAATTTTCCGTCCGTCGTAAGAAACTACGGCTCCAAAGTATTTTGGTTACTTCTCTTCAGTGTTGCCAATTAGATATCTTATCCCTAAATTTAGATAATATTTGTAATCTTTTTTATCAGATTTCTTGAGAACCGCTGATCAAAACAACTTCAAACTCAACACTGAACACCCTTGTGTACTGACTAATATATCTGGCGAATATCAACTTTGTACAATGTCAGTTGTCGAGTAATCGTGGTGTATATACACACATACACATACACAGATTTCTTCAATTGTAATTAGATATAATAGATAAGTAATGATCAAATGTGAACACTTACCTTTAAAAAGCATCAGAGGTCCAAGATACCAAGACTTTTTCCTATTGAGAAGATGATCTTTGTATGTCCTTGTGTGTCCAAGATAAACTGACGGTTCAATATGAGTTAATCGTATGTCACTCGGATGATCCAAGATCATCTCCTGTGACCACCAACCATCAAGAACAATAGACACCTACAAGAGAAATGAACTCAAATCAAATTTGGAATTTATGTTAGGGTTAGGTTACGGCTTAACACACAGTTGACCATGTTGCTAGGTTCAATTCAAGTCATGTGACCAGGCATTTGAGCATTAGTCTGGCAGTTTGGCTCAAGTCACATGTATCTGGTGAGTTCAATTTTTTTTCATAGCGAAAATGGCTATTTCCTGGCCACTTTTTATAGCCGAAAGAAACAATAAAAGCATCATTTATCTGATGTCACTAAACTATGAAAAAGTTAAGACGTTGTTTGTCATGTTAATAAAGCAAGCAGGATGAATTCATTTTCATCTGGTGTCTCTAATATATGGGACTCATAAGTAAAAGTAAATAATTTAATTTTTACAATGTTATTCAAAGCTTTTGAGGGCAATAAGTAAAATAAAATCTTTTTAAATAAAGTTGTCTAGTAATTATCACTGGAAAAAAACGTTATAAAAATTAAATATATGCTACATAAAAATAAAAACTTTTCAGAGTCATTTTTTTCTCAATCGTATCAATATTTTTGCTGCTATTTGTATTCATACAATTTCGAAAAAGTAGTTTATTTTTAATCTTTGGAATGGATGCAAAAGAAAGCTTTAATAATATACATTTAGATTATGAAACCCATTAAAAACATTTATACTGTCAGCATTAACTAATATTTTCTTTAATTGAAACATTTTCACTATGATATTGCCTGCTACGAATTTGCTGTAACCCCAAGTCACAATGTCAAGGCTTGGCCTAGCATGCAGTCAAGCCTAACACACTGTTCAGTTCAAGTTAACTCTTAAATTCATAAAAAATTTAAATTTCAAGGGAAGTAACCTCCCTTTGAACTTTATATATATATATATATTTTTTTTTTTTAAATTCTATTCATAGAAGAGTTCCATTTTTTCTTATTTTATTCATTGAAGAGTTCCACTGTATTTAAGAGCTGATTCAAACGGTTCATGAATTTACCAAGACAAGCAGCCAGGCTCAAGTTATAAATAAGCAGAAATTGATTTATACTTTCTAATAAAATCAAATTTAAGGAAAGAACATAGAATAATTTCTTACAATATTTCAAATAAGATTCTATTCGTAGTCTATAATTTTGAGAAGAGTCATTAACAACTGATGAGTGCTGAACAATAGATCAGCCGAAACGTTGTGTTGACAACATCAAGGATGCTAAGAAGAGATACAAGGTAGATTCCTAGTTTCCATGCGTAAAATGGAGATAACTCCTGTTTGTCTTTTTATTAGGAACTATAAAATGCTTAAAAACATTATACATTTTCAGTAATTAGGTGCCAAAGAAACTGTATAACAATTTTCAATCTAATTGGTTGAGCAGTTCCAAAGTTCAATATGTTGACATGTGGTTATTTACTTATAAAATGTAAACAAAAAATCGGATCGAGTGTAACTCACCATTTTCCAATTCCTGGGGTTTTGTCAACATTATAGCCAAATTTCAGTGTAATCGATCAAGATTTGAGAAATTTTCCAAATTGTAAACAAACAATCAGATCTGCCATAACTCACCACTCTCCAGTTAGAATATCTCTACAAGCCCATATACAAAATTTCAAAGTTATCCAATTGAGAAAAAGGATAGAACAACGACAACAATGACAGACACCCATAGCAAATGATTTTTTTTTACACAATATTGATGTGTTAAACTCATTTAAAACAACAAAAACTAAATAATACAGCCGAGTTTAACATCTATCATAGCTTCTGTTGTAAAACATTTTTAAACAATAAATAATAATTGTGGTGATGTAGTGGTGAACATGCATACAGTTGCTTTACCCTCTTACTCTCTTTGTTTGCTTTACATGACAGAAAACAGACATAGCAGCAAGCTGATTAATATAAATAAAACACTATTTATAGCTTAAATTTCAACAATCTTCAAGCAGCATTAGTTTGGTCCAGTGGATAAGTCACTTGCCTGCTGGTCTCTTGGTCATGCGTTCAAATCACAGCAGGATTATGTTATTTTATATATCAGTTTGCTTTAGTGATGCTGGCTTTTATATAATAATAAGATTAAGAATAAACCATTTTATTTATTTTTTTCAAAATTTTTTTATTTTTTTTTTTATTCATGATTGGTCATTTGATGTGTTTGTATTTTGTGTATACCTTACCTTCCCTGACAAGATATTTTCCTCCAGACTTTCATGGTACTGCAATATGAGGTGGTGCCACCTGTCAGTACTGAGTAAACTGGGAGCTGAGCATTCCTTGAGGACCACAGTGCTTGCTGATGACTGACTTGTAAGTCTGAAGGGGAAAACAAGAAATACAGATAAATATCCATTTTGTTTTCTTGATAAGGATGTTCACAGACTTTCTTTTTGTGGAGAAGAGAGAGTTTAAATTCAAAATGGATCATGCACCTGAGAAGCAGGGTTGCCAAATTGGGCTACAAGGGGAGATAACCCAAACTTTATCTCCAAGACTTACCCAACACAGGCATTGAATAGTGTCGAATTAGGAAATCAAGTAAGTCTGGAGGCAGGGGTCCAATATCAGTCGATTTCTAAATTCAAAGCTATTCCAATGCCTGTGTTGGGTAAATCTCGGAGATAAAGTTTGTAGCCCAATTTGGCAACTCTGCTTGAGAGACACACTAAAACTGTACAGAAGTTTTGTTTCTCAAACACACAGCTCTAGACTATACCTCACCCCGATATTTCTCAGGAAAAACTCAAAGAATTCTTAGATTTTTTTTAATACAACTTTTTTTCAATGCTTTATATCAAGCTAGGTAGACTCGTGGAAATTCCACTGGTGTTGAAAATTAAGATATCATCATTAATCTTGCATATGTATTTCTTTTTTCGTGCTCCTGAAAAAGGAGAAGCCTTATATACCATCAAATAGGGTAGCTTATCATTTATAACATATCAGATATTTTTCACACAAAGCCTAAAATTACCAAACATTTTTCTGTTTGGGCCATTTCTGGTGTTTCTCACATATCACAAGCCGAAACAAGAGAAACTTATGATATGGGAAACCCGGGCAGGGACGGGTTATGCCATAGCCAGCGTAAGGGGGAAACCAGCTAGATATTCTGTTTGGAAAAACTGCTTCTCAATTGAAGAACTCACCTTACAACAAGCGTCCCTACACAAGGATCTGTCCATATTTCAAGCATCTTCTCGTCCGTCCCGACAGAGAGGACATGAAGGCACTCATCGATGATTGAAGATCGTCCTTCAGGATCCATTTGCCGGATATCAGATCTCAACCAGTTTTTGTGGTGATCCCCATTGTCTGGAAATAAAAACAAAAGGATATTTTATGAGTTAGGCAACATCTAACCTGGTCAGTACATAGATGGGTGACTGTCAAATTTAGAAATCAAGAGTCTGGGGGCAGAGGTTCAATGCTAGCCGATTTAAAAATTTTAAGTTATTCCAATGCCTGAGTTGGGTAAATTTCAGAGAAAAAGTTTGGGATATAACCCAAACTTTATTGCTGAAATTTACCCAACACAGGCATTGGAATAGCTTCAAATTTTAAAATCTTGCAGCCCAATCTGGCAACCTTGCTTCAAAAACAGGCAGACATACTAAAACTGCACAGAATTTTGGTTTCTCAGACACACAGCACTAGGCTGGTATAGTTCTTCTCAATATATTTCTCAGGAAAAAATCTGCACCTGAAGAAGTACTTTTTTTATCTTGTAAAAATAAAATCCCAACTATTTATTTCAGATGCTATGTTAAAAAGAAAAAAGTGTTACCAAATGTAGCTCCCATTTCTTGCATTCTTGTTTTTCCTTTGTTGCCTGGCATCCACTGATTACGGACAACTTCTTCTCCAAGACGGATCCAAAGGGAGATGCTGAACCCTGTCTGGTAGGGTGGCCACGGCAGAAAGCTGGACACTCGCATACAGATGGGGGCTAACGTAGACACTTTGATACTTGCAGTTTCTGGAAAAAATACAATTTCAACAGTGGGTTACTAAAACCTCAATCAATAAATGTGAAATGCAAAGAAATTCTTTTATTACACTGATGGTTATAAAAAGTTTTTTGATGAGCAGGTCAATTTTGATGCTTTGCAGTGAACCCTTAGCATACCCAATAATTAAATTAAGCATTTTATCCTAGCAGCAATATTATTAGAAACCATCAACCAAAATTGTCAAAATAGGTTTCTTCAGTTTTTGAGTCGGTCTGGCTGGCTATGTATATATGCATGTATCATTCATACAGGCCGCACCAATGGAGCTAGAGGGCTGAAAATTTCCACGTTTTGTTTTGTTTTTTAAAATTTGCCCCATAAATAGATTTTTACTTGGGGGTATCAATTTACAATGTAGGTTTATGCTAAATTGATACCTTGGTTTGTGTCCACTTGTTAGTTTTTAACTTATTCATTGATCACCCGTTTTATCAATTTTTTTTTTTCCTTTTTTTTTTTTTTAAAATCACCCCCAACATGGCAATCTGCCAAAAGACATTGGTCATATGATGGTTTCTATTGTGTGACTAACCAGACCTGATTTTATTTTTTATTAGATGAAGCATTGTCAACCATTATTATTTAATTTTTTATTAGCATTTTCTTTCATCTTAATTAAGACAAACTATTTATCTTAGTTTCAAAAAGCCTAATCAACCAATGAAAATTCAACTAGTACCAGCGAAATAAAAGAAATCCTTTTATTACACCAATGGTTATAAAAAGGTATGTGATGAACTGGTTAATTTTTATTCTTAGCCGTGAAACCCCTTAACTCTGCCAAGATAATCCTTTTGGGCCATCTTGCTGGTCCCAAGCACGGGTAAAGAAGGAGGATTGATTGTGGAGCTAACAACGCCACCCTGTAAAACCTACTTGTTACTGAAAGCGCAGCAGCATCACCTGAGCGAAAGCCTGGTCAAGAAGATTCCTATTCATGAGGGCTCCTGACACGTGCTGGCGAAAATCTACCAAAAGTCAACCCTTCTAACGACAAAGGCAAAAACATGGACAGGGAGTGAAGTGTTAAGAAGTCAGGGTGGCCCTGGAGAGAAGGTCAATCAAGAGTGAGGCAAAGGTGGCTGGACTGACATGGGTCCAGCTGAGGGGAGTTGCTCAGAACTCCGGCGTGGTGTCGTTGTGGCCCTATGCACCACAAATAGTCTACAGGTAAAAAGAAAAGATGTCAAACCCTTAGGGTACCCAGGAAATGTGGCTTTCTAATCAATGTGAGAGTAGAACAAGGAAAGGTAATTTCCGATTTATGTACATAAAATAAAACGGCTTACAGGAATTATCTCCCTTTTTTACATGCAAGCCCTTGTGTTTGTGTGTGTGATGCAGGAATTATTTAGTTTTGTGAGCGTCTACACCAGTGTGTATCTCAGTGTTTTGTTGTGTGTGTGTGTGTGTGTGTGTGTGTGTGTGCAAATGAATTAAATAAAAATGTTACTCATTTCATTAAAAATCATCTAAATAACAAATTCTTACATCTAGACAGACAAACAAAAACTGGATTTAAAGTTAACTAAAGTCTTTTTGAAGTAAACTACAATCAGAGCAAAAGGGAGATAATTCCTGTAAGCCTTTTATTTTATGTAGGTAAATCATCATCAGCCTTTGCTGGTTTGTTTGTTGCACTCAAAGATAAAGAACAGCTTCTCACTCATGCAAAACCACAAAAAGAAGCTGTTAGAAATGAGAAATAAACCTGCATCATTAAATTTCATGGATTCCATAAATGACAACAATGATTATAGAAATATCATACATACAAGAGCCCTATTCTGTCAGTTATGCGTGCCTTAATTCCTGACCACTGACAATCCCTTTCTTTCTGATTTACATTTATCTTTTAAGTATTTACCATATTTGATGGTATTTTTCCCCAAAAAATGACTCAAAAAGGTAAATGTAACCTTCGTTGTCCAGGCCGACATTGGCCAGAACTTGAGTAGGAGTTAAGAAATTGGGTGATAAATGAGAGGAATTCAAGGTAATAGGTTTTTTCTTAATATTCTCTGCTAAAATAAGGGGAGGGGGTCTTATACACTGTCGTTAAATGTCTTTTGCCACACAAAACCAAATTTCTATCGTCTTGTGAATATTCAATATTCAAAGAACTTAGAATCCAACATCAGATTAAGCTTGCAGGAAAAATGGATTAAAATACACATTTTTTATCTATTGTATTTATGTTGTATCGTATCATTTGTGTGTAAGGGATTGTTATCTTTTTGTAAATTTTCCTTCAGTACCAAATCTTTATTTTCAGAACCAAATAGCTTTGGTCTTATTTGCCATCGAATACAGAATCTTTTCTGTAGTAAAAGTCTTGGAGAGTTTATATTTACCATTATCTTGACTTGATGTCCCTTTCAACTTGAGATTATTCCCAAAGTTTGATGGTATTGCAGTTGTTGAAGTCATTTCTTGTCTAACCACAGGGAATTGGAGGTTATAAATCGGAGTGACTTTGTAATTTTCCACAATACCAGTCAGAGTTGACAGCAGTAATTCCTGAAAATCAAAAAATGCATAACCTTTAAATTCTTATTAAAAAATTGATTGTCAAAATCAAGGGAAATAACTCCCAATTAAAATTATCTCCCTTTGAATTCTTTTTCTATCCAATTCACAGAAGAGTTCCATTATTTTTAATTCTATTCATTGAAATGTTCCACTGTAATTTTGAGCGGTTGCATGAATTTAAGAGTTAAACATTTAAGAAGGCATTACCAGCGTTTCCACTGGGCGGATCTGAAGAGAAACAAATCGTTACAAAACAGGATCTAATGAATAGGGTCAGGGTAAGGATTCATGTGATATACTTACTTGTGGGGCATCATCTTCCATGAACAAACGAAGTAAAAGCTTTAATTCACCAGCAGTAATCTCGTCCTGGGACAACAATTGGATAAACGTAAACAATAAGATGCGTGTATCTGAAACCGAAAAACATAAAATGATGCAGTTTCTACAGTCAGAGAATTTTGCAGTGAAAAACAAAATTATCCATATAATAGCAGTATTCTGTCAGTAATGCTTACATTAATTCCTGACAATCCCTTTCTTTCTGGTTTTCAATGCATCATCTATAGTTAAAATCATTAGCAATGCATTTACATGATAGCTCTAGTCTGTCTGATCAATTCCACATGAGCATCTGCTGGCAAGACAGATTGACATACCAAGACGTGCTGGACAGAGCTGG
>VCCN01002035.1:986811-997076 GCA_006491835.1 Architeuthis dux
TTTTTTGCATCCATGAAATTGGTTTGGGACAAATCAGGTGTTACCTTTCGGACACCTTGTGTATATATCTCATCATCATCATCAGCCATCATACATCCACTGCTGGACAAAAGCCTTTCCCAGCTCCTTCCATGATGACCGTGACTGTGCTAAACTTTGTCTTACTGGCAAAACTTTCTATCTCATTCCACCACCTTCTGTCTGGTCTTCTCTTACTGAGATTTCTATCACTTGGGCACCATTTGACCAACCTGTTGTACCATCTATTATGCTTCCTTCTTGCTATGTGCACTGCCCACCTCCATTTTTGCTGCTTAATCGGATTCATGTTCATCTCTTTATTCCCATAAGAATGAATTTTTTAAAAAACAAAAAAGAATGAACAGGTCTGGTTAGTCACTCAATAGAAACCGTCTCGTGACCAACATCTTTTGGCAGCATACCGTGGTGATCAATTAAAAAATCAGAAGGGGTGATCAATAAATAAGTTACTTCTATCGCCTTTTGTTGGTCAGTGATCACTAAAAGAGTAAGAATTTTCAAAAACAAGCATGAATGCTGCCAGACACAAACTAAGGGATTAATTTAGTATAAACTTACATTGCAAAATGAACCTCCCACTAAAAACCTATTTAGGGGGAATTTTAAAAAAAGTTTTTTCTAGATATAAGGAGTAAATGTTTTAATTGTCAGCCCTCTAGCTCCATTGGTATGGCCTGTACACGCGATACATAGCCAGCCAGAATCACATGAAAACTGAAGAAATCTATGTTGATATTTTCTAATTTTTCTTCCATAACTTCTGTGAGGGTTCATTGTCTTATCGCTCAACAAAGCAATGTAAAATCAGGTTTGCCACACTCGGAAACTTGTGACCTTGTGTCAGACTAAGCTGGCTAAACCTACACACTTGTTAGCAAGTTCATCTCACAGACCAATTGGCTAATGCAATGAGTTCAATCCTCACTGGGTGACCAACTACTGAGGCCTTGTTCCAAAAAGAAAAATCATGGCAGTATTTAAATAATTGTACTTGAAAATATCAGAAAGATAATGTTGCTCTGCATTTCAACCAGAATGAGCTGAACACATTTGAAGGGGGGGGGGCTACTCTATAATTAGCATTTAATAGTTATCTCCCTTGACAAATGTTACAGACAAAAATATAGATAATCACATGGTTTATTATATAAGTAGATTGTTCTTCCAATAATTTTTAATTTCTATAAAAAGTCTTCTGCATATACAACATGTATGTGAACAGACTTACACAGAGTGTGCGCTCACACACACACACACACACTATATACTAAATTACATAGACATACACATACAGAGACCAATCAGATATGAATGCTTGACACTTTTCTAAGCCAATCAAATGAGGGCAAGATAAAATGACATTCCTGAATCGAGTGTGTCTTCAAAGCAAAAAGATGGGCGAGTGGAAGTAGCTGCAATTATTAGTACTTTATTAGTACTTCACAACCTACCAATAAATGCAATTGAGGGACTTCCATTTGCTATAAAACAATTGAAGACTAAAAGTAGCTTGGGCTTTTTTTGTTGTTTTTTGGCTCTCAGTGTCCATCAACTCGAACAGGTCAATTTGGATGCTCACCTACAATTTGTTTACAAGAAAATGAGGAGAGACAAAAGGCAGTAGTCTTAGCTAAGTCAGGCACAAGGCCAAATATTAAGGGGTGATGTATATTAGGTTGTTACATATGAAATGTCATTTTTTGAATAGTAAGATGAAGGATGATATAAACCTGCAGTTTTCAAGGGGTTGGGGAAAAACACTGCACAGTTCAATGCAATAAGTCAAACGGAACGTCAATGTCACAGCACCAGAACGATTCCTTCTAGGGACACTTCCTCGCTTATCACCGCTACAATGTACAATGAGCTGCTACAATGTAATTCACAGTACAAGTACACTCCAACGTGGCTTCGGTGGCGAGCCAAGAACGAACTGATGAACCATCGCCACCTGGCCTTTTATAGCCAAAAGCTTGCCACATCTGGGTTGCTAGTGCTCAACATACAGGTCACTGACACTCCACCTTGTCTACATCTGTCAACTCATTCTTTTGACTTTTGCTTCCCAGACCCTCCACAAGACAGACAGCAGGCCACCTCCTCTGGGCAAGACCATTTCTACTTCTTCACCACAAAATCCCAAAATCACAAAAAAAAAGGTAAATATTTAATCAAATATGACCCATTTGAAACAATAACCTTTCTTTTCTTTTTCAACAATCCTCTAATGATAATATGCCATCTCTATGAAATCCTTCAGGTTTGGTGGTCACACATTATAGCTTCCCTATTATTGAAGCAGTAACATATCTGGACTGACCTCATACATGCACATTACACACACAATCCACTTTCACAGATTTCACATACACACTACCAACTTCCACACGAGTGTGGAAGTAGCAGTAATTATTACTACTTGACAATACATATCAATAAATGCAATTGAGGGACTTCATTTCGTTATAAAACAATTCAAGAGTAAAAGTGGCTTTGGTGACGGACAGACAAAGGAGGACAAACAAACAAGATTTTCATTTTTTACCTCTGTCAACAAAGTTGGAAGAGGTCTGTCTGTGTCTGTCCACATGCTATCTGAAATTTTGTTGATTTTGTGGACTATGAAAGAAGTGATTAAATTTGGGGTGGATCCAGGAATTTATTTTTGATCGAGAGATATTTTTTTTTATTCTGCAGGAAAGAGCGTTAAAAACAAAGTAGAGAGAGGAAAGAGCGTTAAAAACAAACTAGAGAGAGTTCATACCTCTGCCAACGCCATTTTATGAGGAGGTAATTGTGCATTGATCTGCCCAAAAATGTAATCACTTCTTCCGTAACATATTACCCACCCTTCCACAGAATTTCATTGAGAACTTTTGGAGATAAAGTGTGGATAGACATGAAATGTTGGGGATATTATGTTGTGTGGACATATAACTACGATGTAGCACAGGTAATTGCACATGGATCCGCTCTAAATTTAATCACCTCTTTCATAGCTTATTATCCACCCTCTCACACAATTTCAAAGCAATTTATTGATAACTTTTGGAGATATTGTATGAACAGTCATGGACGTATATATGAGTGTATGGAAAAACGGAGGGGAGGTAATTGTGCATGGATCCGCTGCAAAATTTAATCACTTCTCTCATAGCCTATTGCCCACCCTTCCACAAAATTTCATTGAAATTCATTGAAAACTTTTGGAGATATTACAAATTTCAATGAAATTTCGCTGAAGGGTGGACAATGGGCTATGAGAGAAGTGATTAAATTTTGCAGTGGACTCATACATAATTACCTCCCCATACAATGGCATTGGCAGGGGTATGCGCTCTCTGAGTGCTTCCTAGTTTTCATTCAGTTTTTAGTTAGTGTATGACGTTGGCAGAGGGACGCGTTCTCAGTGCTTTCGAGCTATTTTTATTATTATGGCTTCTGCTTAGGAAATCTTTAGTTACAACTTTGATTTCTTCCTCTAAAGCTGAAGAGCTCTCTTCACTTCATCCTGTTTTCTTTTAATGTCTTATTTCAAAAAGGGAAAGAAGAAAAGAAAAAGCAAGTCAGTCTGCCTGAAGCAATTTCCGTAATTACATAGCCGTGGCATAATGCCCGCCTTATGAGCGTAAAAGTTTGGACAATAGAAAAAGAAAGATTTTTAGAAAAGGAAAAAAACCAACGGACACACTCAAACATGTCAATCAATATGCAATTCTGAAAATTACTATCTTACTCTTACGTACAAAGATTCACTTAAACAAACGTATGTCCGCTCTTGTACAACACGTGACAGAAAATAAGCTTGAATACAGGCTTCCCTACCACACACTCCCCAAAAGTAGATCATTTCTATAAATATCTTAAGCCGAAGTGGCATATAAACAAATTATTATTAATTAATACAGTAAATGTTTTTGAGCATTCCCAGAGCCCAAAAATGTTGTTGATGGTATGTTAGGCCGAGTTGTCGGTGGTTGTAGGAGAGATGCCGAACAGTATTTTTGCTTTTCACCTTTTTTCATGAAAGCGAAAAACTGGCATAAAATTAACTGGGGAGGGGGGGGGCTGTATTTCCAAAGGAAGTAAGAAAAAAGCTTCAAACAGAGTCGATCAAACAAAACAACGTACCATGTTGCACAACACGTAAGGCAATGATTTTGTCTATTCCTGAGAATGATCCATGGAGACCTAACCATTGTTTGTAGCAAGTGTGGGTTTTCATGGGCCCCAAGGTGCTAGCCTGATGCCCAAGATGGATTGCCTTACAAGGCTAAAAGGGCTGCATCTGCTTTACCTGGGAGGAGAAGTGGATTCATGCCTTTCCCGAGGGCCTTAGTGCAAAGTGAACGCAAACAGTTCCAGCTGCAGTTTGAACTCGGTTCACCAATCAATACTGTTAACCATTAAACCATCTGCACATTGAGCAGAGTCGATCTAATGATTTTAAAGTAGTGACTAAATAAAGTGCTTCCTTGAAGGCAATAATTAGAAAAACCAATTGAATAGTGAAGTTCAATCTTCACTGAGTGCTTCCCGATTCTGACCTTTCGCTAAACAAAGACTGAGCTTAGTAATAATTACCTATGAAGTGCATTTATCATAATAGCGGGCACAGATCCAGGGGTAGGGGGTCCAGATGGGTCTGGACATCATCACCCTTCACCCCCACCTACCCCCCCCACACACACACACAGACACTCAGGCAAAATACAATTAAAAAGTTTTTTAAAAATATCTACAGAAATGTTGTAAATAAAAAAACCCAAATAATCCCAAGTAATCATGACTGAACCTTAAAAACAATATCCATCATCTAATTAGATCTGAGAGGATAGTGTAATTGGTTAGCACGTCTGCCTCACACGCACAAGGTCATAGGTTCGATTCCTGGTATAAGCGAAGTATGTGAAAAACTATTCATAAGGACAAATTTCCCTGTGCACTCAGCAGCTAAGTGAGTACAGCAGTACTTGAGTGTGATTAGGGTGAAGGTATCCCCTCGGTGGACTTGCATTCTGCCAAGGGGGTGATCATAAATAAGAATAAAGTCCTGGTCTCGACCAGACTTGACACATGCAACAGAAACCGGGACTGTCACTGGCCGTTCATACACCAATGAGATGCGTCTGTTAAGAGACAGACGCTTTTTTTCATTTCTAATTAGACAGATGAAGTAAAAAAAAGAAATTGGACCCACCCCTGGTGAAAATCCTGAATCCACCCCTGAATAAAATGGTTATCAAGCTCATTTCACAGACCAATTCAGGAGTATACTGTGACCCTCACTGAGTCCTTCATGACTGTGCCAGACTAAGTTACCTAAGGCACTTATTGTGGTGTGATCGTTAACAAGCTCATCTCACAGACAGATTCACGATTGTAGTGAATGAGATCCTCACTAGGTGCTCCAATCTTGTCTTCTTGTGCCATACTATGCTAAGTAAATACCTAGATCACAATCAGCAGCAGCTGCTATACTTCATTCATTCAGAAAAACAAAATGGATTTTCATTAATCTTCCAGAGTTTGACATTTGAGGCTCCTCCGTAACTCATACTAGATTTTTACGGTATCACTAATTAGAAACCCTCAATTAAACTGTCCACATAGGTTTCTTCAGTTTTTAAGTGATCCTGGCTGGCTGGCTGGCTATGTATGTATGTATGTGTCACGCTAATGGGAGCTAGAGGGCTGAAAATGTCTAGAAAATTTGTTTTTTGAAAATTCCCCCCAAAATAGGTTTTTAGGTTTACATTGGGACCTTAGTGCTGCCAAAAGACATTGGTCACGTGATTCGTTTCTATTGAGCAACTAACCAGTCCTGTCTTTTTTCTTATATTGTTGCTTTTCACTACAACATTCCATTAAAATAAGCAGTGTGAAAAAGTTTTGTTTTACATTCCTTTCATCTATGTATGATAGGATTGTTCATACTACCTACATATCCAGGGCTGTAGAGTTGGGGTCAGAGTCATAGAGTAGGAAGCAATCATTAGGTTGCTGGAGTCGGAGTCGGCACATTTTTACCGACTCCAACTAAATGGAAATTGTAATATAATGCATTAAAATTTCCAATTTCACAGATACTAATTCAATTAACCTAGTTTTTTTTTCTTTTCAGAATATATTCTAATTTACACTGAAGGCCGATTTCAAGTTCTTTGCAAATTTCAAAACATTTCATATTTATGGACTTTATATTCCTTTCACAAATTCACAATGGCAGCAAAAAGAGTTAACAAAGTCTGCAGTTTTTGAACACTTCACAATCACAACAGATGGGAAATATTATCTGTAGCAATGTATTGTAGAAGATGATGGCGGTGGTAAAAAAGTTTTAGTCGGAAAAAATGTGCTCCAACTCAACAGCCGTGTACATGTCTTTGGCGTTGTGCATAATTCCTTCTGTAATTCTGCTGGAGAACTTTATGAAAAAACAAAAATTTTAAAGCATACAGGTTTCCGTACACTCACCCAAAGCATAACAACTACCTGCAAGTTATCTTACTTCCCACATATCCATTAATGATTCTATTGAATGGAAGATCCCATTCTGTGCTATTCAAATTACAATAATATCTGGCGCCTTTTCACAAAGCCAGTATTTAGCCACAAGCAACTTTGCTGCTTTTGCCATAACTGTTTTTTCAATTATTTTCACCCTTTTTACATACAGTATTTTCCATCTTATCAGGCACATCAGTGAATAATAGGAGGTCTGTCTGATATAAGACATGTCAGATCTGACTGCAAATATCCAACCATTTAATATTAACAAAAAGAAAATAGCCTACCTAGAGCAACTGTACCTTAGTCCTCTTCAAAGTATTCCCCTTGAGACCTCACATACTTATCCCATCATCCCTTCTACTTTTCAAAACAGTCTGCAAAGTCCTCTTTTTGGATCACCATCAACTGCCTTGTCGCATTCTCTTTAATCTCATCCATGGTCTGAAATCTCTTTGGAAAAGCCAGAAGTCTCAGGGTGCCAAATCTGGACTGGATCAGGGCTGACAGAGCTGGGTGATGCGATGCTTTGATAAAACACCCAGCACGAGATGTGAAGAATGGACAGGTTTGGTCATTGTGAATGCAACAGTCACACAGTAAACAAGATTGCGCAATGGCTTCTCACTGCCGACTGAGTTACACCCCCTCCCCCCCGAGAGAGTGTATGTTCACTCATGTACAGTAAGGTTCACTCTGATTGGTTGCCAAGTTACATCAGGTCAGCACAACCAGTTCTCGAGATATTCAAAATGGCTATATACTTTCCGGACAGACTTTGTACACACTAACAATTTTTTTTAAAAACTCTAAATAAAAGGTTTTGGTAACAGCTTGTGGGATACCGATTGTTACTATCATCTCAGGGTGTCAGCATTCTCACTAGCCGTTTAACGGCTGATTCCAATAGAAACCTAACTCCAATTAGGTTTTGATCATTTTGGCCACTTTTGTGCATGTTTTCAACCATTTTTAGTGACATTTTTGTTTTAAATACAAAAAATGCGGACCTCAGAAAACTATAAAAACTGTGGGGGACATCAAATTCCTGGCTAACATCCTGCTTGTGTAGTATTTAACAAAGATAAAATTGAGGAATTATTATTATTCACTTATTTACTTGAACTAGTATCCTCATCTTGGTTGTTATCATCACAACATCCCACAGCCAATTGTGTGAATGGATAACAGCATTGGTTAAGCATATCTAGTAACCTGCCTGGCAGTCAAGAGTTCAAGAGTTCAATACTAGAGTCAGGTAGTGCTGAAACATCATATACTCTGGTTCAGTGGAAGAGGCAAACAAGTAACATCACAAGGATGAATTAACTAGGAAGAATTAACCGATAAGAGATATCCCCACCCCGGCATGGACAACGGAATGAGAACAATCTACCCCCGTGGAGTGAATGAAGGGTTCGATTTGAAATTCCAAGAAGAAAGCCGCAGGGTACAGCAGCCAAAACATTGTAATAACAACCAAGATGAGGATACTAGTCCAAGTAAATAAGTGAATAATAAGATGAAGATATTAGTCTGAAAAATGAATGGAATAATGGAATCAGTTCACAAGTTTAAAGTTGTTTTCACTTTGTCATTTGGCCAGAAGGGGAGATAATACAAGCCTGATCTCAGACTTACCCAACACAGGTATTGGAATAGCATTGAATTTGGAAATCAAGCCAGTCTGGAGGCAGAGGTTCAATGCTAGACTTGCTTGATTTCCAAATTCAATGCTATTCCAATGCTCGCGTTGGGTAAGTCTGAGATAAAGCTCGGATTATCTCCCCTTCTGGCCAAATCTGGCAACCCTGGTCTTAAACCATCAGGAGAAAAAGAAAAGAAAAAGAAACCTTGTCAACACGTCGCCACAAGATAATGGATCATCACATTCACAATCAGAGTATTTTTCATTTTTCCTTTTTTAATTAATTTCATCCTTGATGTTTTTATTGCAATGAAAGCGAGAAAACAAGTGGGAAGAGAAAAATAATTTCTAAGCCAAGTGACAGAAATGACTGTCCGCATGATTTATGATCAGAAAACAAAAGCTGGTATTTTGTCAGAAGATATATGTGTGCATGTGTGTATATATGCAAATATATGCGCGTAGTTGTAGGTATGTGTGGGTATATACAGTAGATTCATGTTATTACAACACCTTCAGGGTTTAAGAGTGCAGTACAAAGTGTATTAATAATGAGAAACCAAAAAGTACAGACAAAATGACTTTTTATTACCCTTTCACAATGAATGAACAAAAAAAAAAACTAATCTCCGACAATAGTCTTGCAAGACAAACAAACAAACATACCAGTTAGAACGAGTGTCTTTACAACAAAGGTTTATGTGTGTATAGTATATATAGATAAATAGGGAGACAGACAGACACATACACTAGGCACCAAGTCCTTGAGCAAAACTTACGTCTCTTGTCCTTTGTTCTCAGCTCAGAACAAGAAATTCCAGCTTTGATAGCCGAGATGAAATGGCACACTCATACGGCTTATTATTAATTTTTGACTAGTTTTTCTTTCATCTTATTTTTGTTGCTTTTTTTATCAAAAAGCAAAGATTGTTTTACATTATAATAACTGAGAAATAAAGAATAAGCTTCCAATAAGGATTGAACTCAAATCCTTTGGAGTCTGTCCAACCATGACCGCACCATAACAATTATCATATTTCCCAGTATCGAAGACGTTATCTTTCCCTGAAATAAGTCTGGTTAACAAGCTGGGCTCGCAGACCATTACTACTGGATGCCCAATACTTATAACCTTGTGCCAGACTAAGCAGAGCTTAATAAATACCTAGGTGCCTTGCTCCAGGATAATGGCTAGGAGTTAGCAGCATGGATCAGAAATAAAGTTACAAAAATAAGATGGCAGGTAAACTAGTAAAAAAATTAATAACTAACATAAGACCCATCATTAAATATTAAATGATTAAAACTAGATTAAATACCCGACCTAATGTGTCCCTTTTAGAATGAATTTACATTGTAAATCAAACCCCAAACTAAAAACATATTTTGGGTGGTGAATTTCCCGGGGTTGTATTTTCTGTGAAGTTTTTGCGGTAGGCTGTCACGGACAGATGCAAAGACAGAGTTGTAATTATAATAAGATGACAATGCTTCATCTAAGAAATTCAGGCAAATTAAGACTCTTACATCTACTAAGTGCAAACAAGCAACAAAAGATGAAAAAGAATTGATAATAATGACATTATAATAAGACGAGAATGCTTCATCTAAAAAATTCAGAAAACCAATTAGGGTATTTGAATTCCCCCTTTTGCAATTAACCCTTTTTCAATCATTTTATTAATCAGTCATTTTAATCAGTTTCTTCTTCTGCACCAATTACCATCATTAATATGGTGGTATTATGTAGAGGACATATTGTAATGGTTAACAAGATGGTCTTACAGATCATTATTATTCCGCTGTCGATGCAAGGGGGATTGAGATATCTCATATCAGTTAATTCTTTCTAGTTGTCCTTGTGCCCCTTTCACTGAGTATATGACTTTTTTTTACCCAACCCAGGGATTGAACTCATGACCACCAAGCAGGTTACTGGATACGCTTAACCAATGCTTTTATCCAATAGGCCAGGTGTGAAGAAGGCCTGAGGGTAAAACAGCCAAAATGAGGACATTAGTCCGAATAGATTAATGTATAATAGTGATAATTCCTCATCTCAGAA
>VCCN01002035.1:1005764-1015854 GCA_006491835.1 Architeuthis dux
CCCCCCCCAAGGGGGGCGCTAGCGCCCATGTTGAGAACCACTGATGTAGTTGATTATACATTCATGTGGTGCTACCCAGAAATTCAGGGAATTTGAACAGTGTGCACAAACTGAATGAAGTACAGACTTTTGCCACTATCAGATTTGTTTTATCTCCCAATTCCCCATTGAAAACAAAGGCAGATTTATCTCTTCAAATATCAGCCTTTTTGTTTGTTTATTTGGAGAATCATCAAACAAAGTCGTCAGCAAAAACTAATCACGATAAGTAATGGCATTCATTTGACTTTTGTTTTAACCCTTTCAAGACTAACCTGTTAAAGCACTTAATCCCTGGATTAAAAGGTCTCAGTAGACTTCTAAAAAGAGATCTACAGGACGTACTGGGGGCGGGGGTGCAAAAGTAGGTACACAGTTCTCAGTATAAAAAAAAAACATACAAATGATTACAAAGTTATGTAATATTACCTCTGCCAACAAAGTTGAAGAGGTATATGTATTCAGTAGCATCTGTCCGTCAGTCCTCAAGATATCTCCAAAAGTACTCAGTGAATTTCAATGAAATTTTAAGGAAGCGTTGGCAATGGGGTGAGAAAAAGTTGGTTAAATTGGGGCGGATCCAGAGATATTTTTTCAGGTTCTTTTTTCATACATTTATGTATACGCTCATAACTGTCCAAAAGTTCTCAATGAAATTCTGTGGAAGGGTGGGTACTAGGCAATGGAAGAAGTGATTATATTTTGGGGCAGATCTATGCACAATTACTTCCCCTAACAGTGGCTTTGGCAGAGGTATGCACCCTGAGTGCTCTCTAATTACAATAGTATTATTGAGTCACAATAAGGATGAAATATGCACAGAAATTAAACTAGAAGAAAAATGATGTGTGAATAATAAATTTATTATTCATACATCATTTTTCTTCTTCTTTAATTGTTGTGAGTATGTCATCCTTATTGTGATTCAATAATACTACTGTAATTAGAGAGCACTCAGGTAAAAATGCACACAATAAAAGTTTTAGATCTACTTGAGCACTTTAAAATGGTATATAAATGAGCTTTCTAGGTGTAAAAACAACTGAGATATTGATTTTCAAACTTTGTCATTACCTTCAAAAATTCACATTTTTGGCAAAGTTCAGTAGTCAGTATCTCCAGAACCATTTGAGCTAGAAATGTGAAACAGGTGCCATTCAATTTGTCTCATAAAGATCTAAACTTGAACAAAATATGTAATGGTCATGGTATTTTTGCCTTAAAAATGTGTTGGTTTGACATGGAATGACTCAAATGATAAAATAAATAAAATAAACTAGCATTCCAAGGGAAATTATGAATCACCACAAAATCACCACAAAATTAACCTAACTTGATGAAAATGCTACCAGTAAGTTCATGATGTTCAAAAAAACAAGTGTGAATGCAGCCAGAGACAAACTAAGGGGTCAATTTAAGATAAACTTCCATTGAAAATAGAAAACTTATTTTGGGAAGGTATTTTCAAAAAACAAAAAAACATTTTCCCTACTCATTAAGAAGAGTGTGTGTGCAAAATTACAAATTTCTACTATGAACGGTTATGGCTGTGCAAAGTCCGGATACATAGATATATACATATAAATGTCAGAACACATGAATAACCTAAACCCAGCAACAGTGTTTAAACCGGTCTGTTGTGGGTAGTGGTGATTAATGATAAAGAACTATGCATCAAACCTCTGTATCTTTTCAATAATAACCGTATGCCTACTTTTTCACCCCTCTGTCTATATCTCAGCAGTCATAGGAACCCCTGGGCAATATATGTCCCAGCATTCTGGAAAGGGTTAAAAGAAAAGACTATTGATTAGTACTAACTTCTTTGAGGTTTCATTCTTCATCTCTTGACACACAAGAACTCGATTTATTAGAAACTGTCAATAAAAACTGTCAACATAGGTTTCATCAGTTTTTGAGCTGGTCTGGCTGGCTGGCTGGCTATATATGTATGTATCATGCGTACAGACCACACCAATGGAGCTAGAGGGCTGAAAATTTAACCATTTACTCCTTATTATGTCTAGAAATATCCACCCCCCCCCTAGGTTTTTTAGTGAGGAGTTAAATCTGCAATTCAAGTTTAAGCTAAATTGGTCCCTTACTTTGTTTCCAGCAGCTTTCCCCATTGATCACCCCCAACACAGCATGCTGCCAAAAGACTTTAGTAACATGACGGTTTCTATCGCGTGACTAACCAGACTTGATTTTTTTTGTAATAGAGAAAGGAGAATTTACACACAGCTAAGATTACCTTAGACGCGATAATTTACGAGGTCTGTCCGGAAAGTATCCAGCCATTTAATATTAACAAACAAAAATAGCCTACCTAGGGAAATGGCGCCTTAGTCCACTTCCAAGTACCCCTCCCACTTTTCGAAAGTCTGCAAAGTCCTTTTTGGCGATTGCCATCAGTTGCCTCATCGTGTTCTCCTTAATCTCATCCATGGTCGGAAATCTCTTTGGCAAAATCCAGAAGCTGGAGGGAGCTAGATCTGGATAGACTTGGGAGATGCAATGTTTTGCCAGAAGATTCCTACACAAGATGTGAAGAATGGGCAGGCTCAGTCATTATGAATGTGACGGTCACATGGTACACAAGCTCACTCAGCATCTCACTGCCGATTTAGTAACCCCATAGGAGGGTGTCTGGTAATGCATGCGCAATAAGGTTCTCTCTGTCTGGTTGCCAAATTACGTCACGGTTGTACAACCAGGTTAGAGATATTCAAAATGGTTGGAGATATTTTCGATAGACCTAGTATTACATTTTTTTTGTGGCAAATATATATGGCATAAAAATGTGTGTATTTTATATATTTCTTTGCTATTTCCGTGTAGCAAAATTCTCTCTCTCCTCTTTCGACCAATCAGAGCATCTCAGTCTTAAATGTGACAAGCGTATTAATAGTATGATTCTTCATCTCAGAACTGTTCAACCATCAATAATATTAGAAACCATAAAAAACTGTCACCAAAACTGTCAATATAGGTATCTTCAGTTTTTAAGCTGGTCTAGCTGGCTATATGTATGACGCATACAGGCTACACCAATGGAGCTAGAAGGCAGGAAATTTAAATATTTACTCCCTATTATGTCTAGAAAAAGATTTGTTTTCTGAAAATTCCCCATCTAAATAGGTTTTTAGTAGGGGGTTCAATTTGCAATGTAAGTTCATGCTAAATTTGTCCCTTAGTTTGTGTCAGCGGCATGTTTTTTGAAAATTAAGACTTTAGTGATTACTGCCCAACAAAATGCGAACAAAGTAACTTATTCATTGGTCACCCCCAACACAGCATGCTGTCAAAAGATGTTGGTCATGTGACAGTTTCTATCGAGTGACTAACCAGACCTAGTTTTTTTTTTCCATTTAAGATACATCCACAAACCAGGATACAATACAGAAAATGCTACTTATGTCAGCCTGGGTAGGTATACTAATTATGGGAGAGTGGTTTGCCTAAGAGCACACTCACCAACTCTCCTTTGGCAGCTATTATAGCATGCCAGTAACAAGATACTTTTATCAAGACAGAATGCAGGCAAGGTGGATTCATGCATTTCCCTAGGGCATTTGTGCGAAGTGAACACAAGCAGCTTTGGTCAAAATTAGAACTCTGTTTGCCATTGCCAATTCTGATAACCGTTAGATACCTCACCCTTCCACAGAAAGAACACACATTTTAGAAACAATTTTTTTTTTGTTAGATTTGAATTACTGCAGCCGAAGGGCTCTGTGGCCTAATTGGTAAAGCAGCTGTCTCGTTATGACAGATTTCCAGAGGAAAAGGAAAGTGAGTTTGAATCTCACTGGAGTCTGGTTCTTTATTTCTGACCCACATTGCTTACTCCCATAGAATGACGGCCTGAGAGTCTAGACTTTGATTTGAATGACAGCCTGAGAGTTTAGATTTTGATTTGAATGACTGTAGCTGAAAGACTCTGTGGCCCGATTGCTAAGGCAGCTGTCTCATTATGACAGGAAGTGAGTTTGAATCGCTGGAGTCTTGTTCTTTATTTCTGATCCACATTGCTTACTCCCGTAGAATGACGGAGAGTTGCATTAAAAAGCAACTGAAATTAAGATTAAAGAAATACTAATCGAAAAATTAATAAAAATTTTAAATAAATGATTTTTTTTTAATCATTTAACATATCAATATACAAGATGTTCAATTGATGGATTATTTACATATGGATTGGCACTTCTGCCTAAGATGACTCGGATGTGCACAAAAATCAAAATACACATATACACACACTTTTTTGCCATCTAGTTCGGGGGGGCCCCCCCCATCCTTATGGATTGTACAACTGAAGAAGGCTGTAGAATTGATCTACCTAAACATGTGGTAAGAACATAAGCAACACAAAGAATGAGTTTGATTGTCCGAACAACTTTTGGATTGAATAAATTTTTCTTGGGATTATCATTTGGTTTTGGAACTCACAGAAGATTAGGATTAAACTCAGACTTGACGCAGGGGGCATTGATTTCATCTCCATCTCCCAAACAATCCACAGAGAGCCAATCATTGTTTGTAGAAATTGTTTGTTTTTTTACAGGACCGGCGTGCTAGCCCAACACCCAAAATGGACTGCCTTTACAGTGCTAAAGGGTTCCAACTGCTCTGCTATGTTACCCATAGCTGGGGGAGAAGTGGATTCATGCCTTTCCCCTGAGTGCGAAGTGAACTCTGTTTGCAGATTTCATTCTCTGTGCCATTAACCGTTGGGTCACCAGCACCTCTTAGGATGAAAAAGTAAGTAAAGGTAATACCTGGCAGGTGGGAAGGGTGGTGGAAGGAGGTTGAAATCTAATTCAAGTTGTTTGTTTGGATCTTATCTACAGCTGCCCCCGCACCCCCGGGGGCGTAGGGCTCGATCTAGAGACAACAAGTGGGGCACAAAGCAAATATGAGATTAATCGTGACAACACAACAGTCGGGTGTTTTCATGACAGGTAAATAGGCAGACCAGTTCGCGTCTCACCTGAGGCCAATTGGAACTGGAATTAAATTCCCCTTCTCCCAATGTATTGTGAGGAAACTACCAGTTGTTTTTGGAGGGGGTGTTGTTGTTTTTATCTTAAGATTAGCTTAGTTGGGCACGGGGCCAAAGAAGGTAGGAAGAGAGAATGTGTGTGGGGAAGTTGATTATGTTGCGCCAATCCTTTAAGCGAAGATTACCTATCTCGGAAATCAGCTTTCAAAAAGGTTTTGTCTCGTGTATAGCGTGATAACCCGAACATTATGAAAAAATGAATTTGTATAATAAATAAATCAACGAGAAAACAGGTTGTTTAGACGACAACAATCTTAAACAAACTCAGCAATTAGTGTACGTAAAAACAATAACATGGTGCCGAACGATCGGGGAAAGAATGAGTTAAGGTTTAGATTTATTCTTCTACCAGCCGTAAGAGGTCTAGTAGCTCAGTCGGTAGAGCAGCGCCGTACATAGGCAGCTTCCCGAGGTAAAAAGAGACACGAGTTCGAGTCACACCTAGAGCTTATTCTTTATTCCCGATCCGATGTTTTTCTTTATTTAATCGCAAATTTATTTTTTAAAATAATAATAAATAAAAATGTAATAATATCACAAGGTTTGAATTGTGAATGCTCTTTGTATCCCAGGCAATATCCGTTAACCTTGATTTATTTATACATCATAATCGATATGGATTTCAATAATGAAATTGGTTGATTGTTTATCACCGGTACTTTTTTTTTTAACTGGTCTCATAGTAAGAATACGCATTATTTACATTTTTTACAACAATTTATAAAATACGCAAAAAATTATATTTAATAAGATCGAAAAAAAAAAAAAAACGTTATTAAACTTTTTAAAATTTAACATCAATTAATTATCATTAATTGACGTTAAATTTTAAAAAGTTTATAAAATTTGTTTGAAAATTGAAATTTCTCTCCTTCGGCTTCAACTCAGTATTATCTAATGAATAGTGTGACTTTTTCTGTATGTTTCTCTGTCAGTGTTGTTCGTAGTACATAGAGATGAAAGAAAGTTAGCTGATAAACATATCTCCTACCCACAAATTCACCATATGAAACAATGGACATTCTCCACATAAACGAGTGCAGTCACTTTTCAATAAAACGTATGAAATTGATTAGACGTAAACATTTATTTACACTACTACTAATAGCTTTGAAGTAGTGAACTAAAGTAAGAGAATGTGAAGAAATCGATCGAACTCCACACGAACACCACGGATAGATATTGATGCATTATGATATCCGGCTCCAATGTGTGTTGTGTGTAGTGTGTAGTGTATGTGTGTGATTTTGACAAGTGACGTGGGAATACATTCTTTTAAAGAAACAGTTATATTTTTAAAATGAAACACGGTAAAAAAAAGTACTCAATCGCTTGCAAAGTCCAGTTGTAAAAACCATGTGTGAAGTTTTGATTTTAAATCTAATTTAATACAATAGAAACTAATTTTTTTCACCAAGTTTTATAATGCAAACTATACAATCCGGACCACCTTCCCGACATTGTTCCGGATGAAAAAAATTTTATTTTTTCATTTTTGCGCCAAAGCGAAGAAAATTTATGTAAGCCGTACTTCTGTCCGTACTTCCGTAAAAATGGCGGAAAATAAGTGCCCACTTTAACATTATAAATTCATCGTAAATAGAACACCTCTCCTAAAAAAATTTGTTAAAAAATGTTTTTTTTCATAACTGAAAGGTCTTATTGATTGAAAGCACAAAAGGTTTCTTTGGAAAATAGATTTTTAATACGGTTTTCTAGGTTTTCCGCGGATCCGAATCTTAACCTCAAAATCAGTCGGTCTGAAACACTTTATTAAAGTGATAACAATATAAACGTCTTCCTCTCTATTTCATTAGGAAAGAGTATTTTTTAAAAATATTTGACAAGACAACATACGTTTGTTGTCACTTGTCATTTTTTGTCAAAGACCACAAAAAGTTGCCCCCCAG
This sequence comes from Architeuthis dux, assembly GCA_006491835.1. NCBI lineage: Eukaryota > Metazoa > Mollusca > Cephalopoda > Oegopsida > Architeuthidae > Architeuthis > Architeuthis dux. Next base: position 1,012,779 of record VCCN01002035.1, read on the forward strand.
AAGGGAAGAAAGAGGGGGGATTCTGTTTATTTCTAATTCTGTAGTGTTTGTTATTTTAAGTTTTTTCACAACATAAATAATAGAAAAAAAATAATAAATCACTTGTAGGTACATATATAACTTTACAGTACACTTACCTGTGTTTCTGGGGTGCGAAGGTATAAATCCCACACCCCGTGGGGGGTAACTTTAGCAGCGGGCATCGTAAAAAATGACAACAGGGTCGAGTTGTAAATCACAAAATAAGAAAAGAGAAAAGTTGATGATGATGAACAAAATAACAAGTGTCCTCAACAAGAGAGAAACATAAATAAAATGGCTCCAAAAACGATTAATAGATCAGCTGTTTGATAATAACAAGTTAATAAGAAATAGACCGGGGGTATTCGTTTCTTTTTCTGTCCTGGTCAACATTTTCAAAGCAGGTGTCATTCATAATTTCATTCATTAATCCTATTGTGAAACTGAAAGGTCGCGGGTTCGCACCTGCTCGAAGCAGACATAGAAATTTAAATTTTTTGTTGTTGTGTGTGTCAATGATCTTTTCTAGACTTGTCTCTTGAAAAAGGTTGTATCCTTCAGGAAAAGAGACTGAATTACTTCGTGAAATCGGATACGGAGGGTAGCAATTACATAATAAACAAAAATAGTAGCAGAATAATTGGTGAGATTTCTTTCTTTCTTTTTTTTTTTTAAATGGGGTTCAGTCGCAGAAGAACACTTGTTTTATTTATAGATAAAATGACATATACTTTGTTTTGTTGGGGGAAAGTTTTCGTTATGTTTGTCGTAAATCAAAGAGGTTTCCCCTGAAAATTCCAGTATCGAAGATGAAAGGTCCTTGATGTTGTTGAAGAGTGTTCAACCCCAAAGAAGACAGACAACAACATCAATCATCATGTGTGGATCGAAGAAACCCTATCTCCAATAATTGCATTCATAGAAAAAGATTAGTGTTTTAGTTGATTTGGTCCCTTAAAACATTATTGGTTTTATTGGTAATTTGGTAGTTTATATTCTTGGTGGATTCCACACCAGTCTCTTTCTAATCCATGAACGTTTAATGTTTGTTTAGTCATTTGTGTTATGTCTACTACTACGCAATGTAGTCTCCAATGGGTTAAATAGTCATTTTTTTCATCCTCTACATTAAATTTAACCCCTACTTTCAAGTTCGTGACCGTCTCTATCGTTCATTTCAAGTGTTTTACATTTTATTTAGTCTTGAGTTCAATTGTAGGCATTTTTTTAGTGTCGATGATCAAAGAGAATCCGAATCACATTGTTGTTTGTTGTTGAAGGTAGAAAGAAAGTTGCCTAATATTATCTCCAATCAAGGACAGAAGTTGTAAACTTCAGCCGAAGAAGCTCCAATATTTGATGATTCGATAGAAAACAGTCCAAGAAAAGATCCATAAGTGAAAATTTTCAAGTTTCAATTTCACATTTAAAGACAATTACCCCAAAAAAGAAAATTTAGAAAAATCCAATCTCAGATCGAAAGAGTTGACAATTCATTCTGTGTTGTCTTTGTGCAAAATTAAAAAGCAGGAAAGGCCAAATAATACACGTGAAGGAAATAGAAGCAACCTGTGGTTTGTTTTTTTTCAAGAGAGAAATTGATCTTCGGTGTTGTGATTGCGTGAATCGGTGAATTGTGACCTTATAAAATGGTAGGATCTTTAGAGAGACTCATGTTTTAGAACCGTGTTTTGTAACTGTTATATATCGGTTTTGGTAGCAGTAACAGAAGACCAGAGACAGAAATACAGCAGCTGCTACCACCCTCCACTTTGTACTTGACTGTTGCTACTAAATAAAACAGAAACTACTACTATTACCAACCAGCAACTTACTAGCACCACAAGCACTTTGTAGTTGTACCGCCATCACGTGTGTCGCCAGTGTTGCCAAATTTATTTTTAAGTTTACATCTAAAATTGAGTCAAAAAACATCTAAAAACACCTTGAGACATCTAGATTCTCCAGATATATATCTAAAGTCTAGGAAATATTATATATTATTAATAAATTAAATACGACATTAATCGTAAACATTCACATTAAACTATTATTTTATTAAAAATAATACTTATTTTATTGCTATAAATTATTCCTTATTTGATTGAAAATCCTCTAAACAGCAATTTCTGACATCTAGCCGCAACTAAAATCATCTAGATCTACATTAAAAACATCTAAATTGGCCACCCTGTGTGTGTCACGTTATGTAGTAGCTCACAATAACATAATAACCAAAAACAAAAATAATAATAATGAATGAAATCAAACAACCGATGCTAAGAATTGATGCGATGACACCAACTTTTCATTTATTAGTTCCCATTTCATTAACAATAATACAAATATTAGCTATTTAAAAAAAGAGAAAAAGGTTTTAATGACATTTTTTCGCTGACGTTACCATGTGACGACAATTGTGTAATGTGCTTTCTGATTGGTCAGAATTAGAGATTTTCTGATTGGCTGATTTATTTATACCGGGGAAATTAAGGTTGATACGTGAGTTTAAATGACTTTAAAAACATTTTTTTTTATATGAAAATAAATAATTGCCTTTGAGAAGAGTCATTAACATACCAACTTTTGCCTATAACTTTGAGAAGAGTCATTAACATTCCAATTTCTTTTCGGACAATTAAAGCTCTTCTTGGCATCCTTGATTTAAAGAAAGGTTTGCCTTTGCGGCCTTTGCCTCTTTTCTCGGACTGTACACCTGACGAGGGTTGAAGAATTGATCGGCCGAAACGTTGTAATTCAAGGATGCCAAAAAAAAATTCAATTGTCTCATCAAAATTTGAAATGAATAATATTTTTAATCAATCCAGAAAGGGAAGGGCAGACTTGATATTAATATGACGACAGGTTCGTCTCTGTTGCCAGGGGAAGCATGCTAATAAAAAAGATTGTGACTTCTGGCCGCCCCCATGATAGCACCTCACCATTGCACTAAGAGGTGTGGGAGGTTTACGGTTACAACAAGATGTCAGCTGTATTGGAACAAGGGACTGGGCAATTTTTTGATTGACTTATAGGTGTACAAGCCGGGGGGGGG
>VCCN01002035.1:1066998-1084151 GCA_006491835.1 Architeuthis dux
TCTCAGAAATACCAATGAAATTTGGAGCCCACTTTGACATCTCTTTCTGAAAAAATGAGCTAGGCTGATAACATTTTCAAAATCAACATATGAAGTTGACCCTGGGAACAAAATTCCAATGCAGTAGAAGTTTCTGTTGTGGAATGGTTGCTAGGTGAAAATGGAAAAAAACATTTGGTCGTCGTCACTTTGAACAAAGTAGTCCTTGTTCTTGGATCCATAGTGACCAAACAAGTAAAGATATTGAGCTAAAACTTTACAGGACTTCATTTCAAACTCAAATGAACCTGAGATGGTCGAGTAAGGATCACCGGTCCACTTGACATGGAATGACCCTCTTGTCTTCAGGCAGAACAGGGCACAACATTGAAGCAGATGTGTCTAGTCCCTGGAGATTCCAACTCCAGGTCAACACCTTCCGATTGTACTGGCTATTTGGCTCAGATCAGCCTCTCTCTTGTCTTCAGGCAGAACAGGGCACAAAATTGAAGCAGATTTAAAGTGTAATAAAGCATAATAATTAGATCAAATCATTTCACCAATATTTGGTAAAATCAAATCCTGAATAACACAGACAAACATAGTACATACATATACCTCTTCAGGCACAGTTCGGGCAAAACAAAATTAAAAAGGTTTTTCAAATATCTAGATAAAGAAATTTTATAAATAAAAAAACCCATAATAAAGTATGATAAATTAACGTTAAAAACAAAAAGTTCTCACATCCATTATGTAATGATAGAGTTTTAAAAAAAAAAGTCAGACCCCCACCCTGCTCAAAATCCTGTAGAGCGTAATAAAGCTTAATGATTAGATCCAATCATTTCTCCAATATTTGATCAAATCAAATCCTGAATATGAGACCAGAAAGTAACCAACCATAAACAGTTTCAAAGATCAATAAAGTTGATCTGCCATTTGGTTGGGATCAGTTCTGTTTTGTCTGTGGGCAGAACCGGGCAGAAAATTAAAGCAGATGTGTCTAATCCCTGGAGATTCCAACTTTGGGGCAGCACCTTCCCATTTTACTAAAGGAGAGGGTTGTGAGTCACTCTGACATCTTTGCAGTTCTGACCACAGGGGACTGAGCAATGTAAAGGCTGGTTTATTATTTTAACTTGATTTCATTTAGACAAAAATTTTTAAAAATAATGTAAAACAAAGAAATAAAAATAACAACCCTAAAAGTCAGACCATAGATGTGCCAGTTTGTTCTCATGGATTGCCATCCTTGAGGTACTGTCAAATGAGACCAATCTGTCAATGCAACCTGTCAGAGCATTCTGTTGGTAAACAGCAAGTTCATAGCAGGCAAATTCATAGCATGTGATTTCACACAACTTTATTTTAAAAGATTTTATTTTTACTTATTGCTCTCAAAAGCTTTGAATAACATTGTAAAAATTTAACAATGATTAAAAATATGTAGTTAAATTATGTACAGAGCTATGTTGCTTGATACATGACCAACATCTTCATTAAGTTTCATAGATTAGTGACATCCGATCAAGCTTATTTTATGTGGCTATGAAATAGACATGGTTATTAATTTGGCTATGAAATCGCCTGCTATGAATGTTCTGTAACCCCATTCTGTAAGATCAATTTGTCAGATAAATTTGACAGACAACCTGACAGATTGACTGCATCTGTCAAACTTAGCTTCAGACTGATCTTTCAGGCCAATCGGACCAATTCTTTTTTGGTACCCCCCAAATTTAAAAAAAAATGCAAATAAAACTCCCCAAAATTCAGTTAACACAAGTTCTCTCCCTAGACATATATAGAAGATGGGGAGGAAACGAGAGGTGCTCGTGCATCTGAATAAAACCTTGGATAAAGGTCCACCACTTTGACTATATTCTTTTTCTTTGTGTTCCTTTTCAAATTGTGACGTTTCACCAATTAATGTCTGTGTTTGCTTTTAATCTAAAAACTTTGCCTCAAGCATATCTCGTTCCTTCTTTTTTATTTCTTTTGTATTTTAATGACTCGATTTACTTAAAGCAAAAATGACTAAAGTTAAATGCACCGAGTAATCTAACACTTCCTGCATTGTGTATACATGTGTATATCGTGTAAGGGTTGGGGAGGGGAGGTACCACAACTTTTTATTGAACAACGTTTCATCAGAAATGTAAAAATCACACACATATATATATATACATGTCACAAACACATGCGCACACATACCACATACACACATGCCGTATATACACAAATACCACATATGCATACATATACACTTGCGCACACATGCCATATACACACATGTGTGCAGCATGTGTATTTTGAATTTTTGATGAAAAGTCGTACCACAGTGTTGGTGAATCGGATGTGTGTTTATTGCTGTTGGTTGTATTTGGGTACAAATGAAAAGTGAAAAGTCAGCCAATTAACGTTCGGGAAAGTGAAAATTCATGAAAATGAACCAGATATGAATTTATGTTGTATTTATGTGCAAAATGACATGTTTATAATTATTGGAAAGTGGATTAACATTTGCAGAAGAAAATATTTATTAACTAGAAAGTACTCTAGAAAATCTGAATGAAATTCATTGAGAACATTTGGAGATATCTTGCAGACCGGAAAAAAATATTAGTGATATTATGTGTTTAGGACATATAACTACAATGTAGGGGAGGTAATTTTGCATGGATCCGCTCCAAAATCAGTTCTTCCTTTGCCTATTGTTCACCATTCCAGAAAATCTTGATGAAATTCATTTTGAACTTTTCAACTTTTCGAGATGTCTTAAAAAAATGTAACCATCAAGCAGATACGACCAAAAACATATACCTCTTTTCAACTTTGGACAACTGTTGACAGAAGTAAGCTAGAATTTGACCTAAAAAGATGGGCCTTTTCCTGACAGCTAAGGGGTTGAAGATTACGTGTGTTATATATTTAAAGACGTTTTGTTCAAAATGACTGACAGGTTTTTTTTTCTTCATTTTTTTTGTCGGTAAGTAATTTGCTGCAAAAATATAAATATATACTCTTGATCCATTTTTATGCCAACTTTCACGCTGACAAGAAAAACAAATTTAAAATTGAACAAACACCTTGTCACTCATTTTAAAACATGTTAAAAGATATATATATATATATATATATATTAACACTCAATCACACACACACATAGAGTAAGAGAGGTTATGCACATGTGTGGATGGTGCATATGTGTACTAAATCCCTTGAACAAAAATCATACACACACATAACTATGTATGTGTGTGAATGGCTAACATTCAAAAACTGAACAGACCAACCGTATCAGTCATTTTTAACAAAACGTGTTTAAATGAAAAACTGCTGCCTATGAATAATAATAGTGTGGGGTCTGCATTCATGCTACCCCAATAATAATGATCTGATTTCCATCTATCTGATACTAAAAGTCTGATTCTGTTTATCTGTTGGTGACCTCTATGTTGCTGAAAATGTGCATTGTAGCCAGATGTATTGAATTCAGATACCTCTAAAAAACAGATTTGAGGTTGGTTTTCAGCTAGTATTATACATACTGTTCAATCTTGTAATGAGATAAATATTGTCAGCATATCAAGATTTAGTAACATGGTGGGCCACTCATCGATTGTCCTATTCTGGGCTCCCTCTGTACTTACTGACCAAGTGGACCTGCTAGCTACACCAGAAACAGTCTGGCAAGGGATTTTTTTTTTTACCTCTTCCAATGAAGTTGGGAGAGGTATATGTATTCACTCGTGTCTGTCTCTCCATCTGTCTGTCTGTCTACATGCTATCTCCAAAGGTCTCAATGAAATTTTGTGGGAGGGTGGAAAAAGTGATCCGATTTGCGGCAGATTCACATACTGTTACCTCCCCTGCATCGTAGCTATATGTTCACACAACACAATATCTCCATAAGTTCTCAATGAATTTTAATGAAATTTTCTGGAAGGGCAGGCCATGCTGTAAGGGAGAATCGGTTAGATTTTGGGGCAGATCCAGTAATTCTTTTTTGATTGAGAGATATTGTTTCTTCTTTTTTTTTCATACATTTATGTATTTGCTCACATTTGTCCACACAATATCTCCAAAAGCTCCCAATAAATTCCAATGACATTTTGTCAAAGGGCTAAAGAAGAATCAATTAAATTTTTGGGTGGGTCCAAGTATTTTTTACAGTGACTTCCTCTGCATCATAGCTATATATGAACTGATTTCTATTCAGCTTTTAGTGACAATGGCATTGGCAGAGGTATGCACTCTCTGGGTGCTTTCTGAGTACTTTGTAGTTTTCTTTTAAAGATTCCAAAAACAAAACCTTGGGACTGCTGGCCTAAAACTCAAATGCAAAAGATAAGATAAATTGCCTGAAAAAAAAACTCATAAATTTATTTGTCTTCCCTTATTCCAGAATAATTGTTCTCTTATCGGTAACTTTCTCCGCCACAAAAAAGAAGAAATAAAAAAATAAGTAATTATAAAAACAACAAAGAAATTCAATGCTGACTGCTTATTGATCTTTCTGATCTTTCTGTGATTTGGAGAGGAGTCATTATCATATCAAGAGATGTTCAGACTATTGAACGTATTCTTTGTGTTCCTCTTGTTATCACAATGTTTTGGCAGATTCATTCTACTACCTTCTTCAGGTGTACCATACATATGGAAGCTACCTCCTGTAAGTTTGAGAAGGTAGCTTCCATAACACAGACAATTCCATATTTTATATGTAGGGTTGCTATCCAATCTTTTCCTTGTTGATTTCTTTGTCCACACTGGCCTAATTTTCTGCAAGGCTAGTGGATATGGCTTTCAATTTTAAGATGTCTTTATTATTCCAAGAGTTGTTTGGACTTCACATTCTTTTTGTTGCTTGTGTTATTGTCACATTTTGCCAGATCCATTTTACAGCCTTCCTCACACCCGTACAAGCAGTATGGAAGCTACTTTCCGTAATTTTGAGATGAGTCATTATCATTCCAAGAGTTGTTCAGACTATTGATCTCATTGTGCTGCTTTTGTTGTTATCACAACATTTGAGTCAATCCATTTGATGGATTCCTCATGTTTACAAAAATAACTTCTGTAATTTTGTGATGAGTCATTTTCATTTTGAGAGTTATTTTGAACGCTTATTCTTTTTGTTGCTTTTGTTATTACCGCATTTTGGCTGATCCATTCTGTGGTACCATTTACAAATTGTCCAATAACTTGGAAAGATAAACTTCTTTTTTTTTTCTTTCTTTTTTCTTTTTTTTTGTAGATTTATCTAATTTTTAAAAATATTATTTAATTTTGTTTTAAATATTTATTTTTCAGGGAAATTAAAAGAGATTTAAAGGAAACGATTAAACAATTGAAAAAATCCTCTGAAAGTTTCCACCCATGTTTTGCGATTGTTCAGGTAAGATTTTTAATTTTTTTTTTTCAAGATTTTTAAAACTATAGGGTGGTGCAGAAATCACTTTCCATTTTAAAACTTAAATAACTTTTCTAATAAAAAGGTAAATAAATTTTCCCTGTGCTTAAAGTTGCTGACAGCCGTACTGTCCTGAGGATCTGTGCTTAAAGTTGTAGACTGATTCTCCTTCAAAGGGTTGGTAGAACTCTATAGCCAGCTCTGGCATCTACCGACTACAGGATCTTCACATCCTGTGGTTTAACCACAGATCAGCTTTACTGTCAGAATATTCATGCAAGGGGCTGCAGACACTCATAGCTAGCTCTGGCACCTGTCAGGAAAAGGACACTCCTGTCGAACTTACGGCCTAGGGCCCTGCTCCTATTCCTGCCACTCCAATGGACCATAGGATGCAAACTCTTTGTTTAAAAGGTGGGGTCAGCCTTGCGCATATCTCACTCCACCTTAAAACTTCATTGCGCTGACTGGAGAGTTATTTCGCATACATGGCCCCGCCGTCTAAGAATCCCATAATCGTGGAAAACCCTCCCAAAATCTCGGTCCGCGAAGCCAAGTCATTACTATAATATTTGTGATTTTAACTGAGTAAGATGACTGGCTCCTGTCAATGTTGATAATGGGTGTAACAGCATTTTACTGTTACTACTGCCTAGGCATGTAAGGTAGTTATGGGAGAGTGATTTTCCCAAATGTTCACTCACTCATTCTCTTCTCTGTTACCATCATGGTATGCCCGGGACAAGACATTTTTTGTCAAAATATCTGGCAATGTGAAAAAGCACAAGGGTATGAGTGTGAACTCCAGTCCAGCAACATCAGCTGAAACTTGAACTCAGTTTGCTGATTTACTTTTTAGAATTTTTTATTTTATCAAATTTTTAATTATTTTGTCAATAAGTTGAACAGGTGCTCCTATTTGATGAATAACAAGGTAGCACGACTTTTTATCGAAAAACGTTTCATCAAAAATGCAAAATAAACACATACAAGCCATAGACACCCACATAGGCACATGCACATGTATACAGTGATACTATGATCATGCTAGATTTTACAAGTACACAGCAGATACATTGTATCAGAATGAGTACTTTCGTTTTTGGCTTGAAATAGAAAAAAGCAGATACTGGTTGAGAGAAATGCCAGATGATGTCAGCAAGAGCTGTTGACAGGTTGGTTTGAGTACACTTGCCAACCTTATGTGAAACACAGACAGTGTCCTCAGCTGGTCTTTTGATTGGTGGTTGTTGACACCTTGAATACAGGATTGGATTGACCTGCCTGGTGAACTCTCATTGCTTTGTTATCTGAGGCAGAGAAGGCAGAAGCATTGTACTGCAGTATGGTAGAACCGGAAAGTAACTTATTCAAGTCCCACTGAAAACTAGAGACTACAGAGTGAAACAGTTTGGTTCTACATTCTAGACTGGAGTCTTTAATCCCCCTATGAGGCTACCAGTAGTGGACTGCAGAGATCTTCTTCTCAGCCTCATAAGAAAAGTGATAATCCTGACCTGAAGCAGATTTTAGAAGTACTGTATTGCATTGCCTCCCATACCAGACAGAAGACGGTATATCAACTTGATCTTCAAATAAATGCTTTGTTATTGTTATAGCAGCATCACATGTTCCTGTTTCTTGACTTAACTGCTACTGTTCACCCGCCTTTGGTTTTCATTGACACTTCGAATCCAGCACCCAGACTTCGTCCATTGATCTTTGAACACAACGTGGGGGTGGTCGAGGCTTGACAAGCAGTGTATGGCAGGGGTCGAAGGGTGTGGTGGTACAATGCCACATATACACATGCATACACTCATGCACACATATACACACGTGTGTATGTGTGTGTATTTTGCATTTCCGATGAAACGTTGTGTATGATAAGTTGTGCTGCGGAATAACAAAGTTTCATATTTCTCACCTGTGCCTGCTGTCAGGATTTTGAATACTGATTTTCCAGACAAGCAGACCCTCTCTTCTTGCAATGTATGTTTATACTAAATTGGTCCCTTAGTTTGTGTCAGGCAGCATTCTCACTTGTTTTTTTGGAAAATTCAGACTTTTTTAGTGATCACTTCCCAACAAAAGATGAGAGAAATAACTAATTCATTGATCAGCCGTTTTTCCAATTTTTCAATTGATCACCCCCAACACAGCATGCTGCCAAAAGATGTTGGTCATGTGACGGTTTCTATTGAATGACTAACCAGACCTGTTGTATTTATTGATCTTCTTCAGTGTTGACGTGATTCAAAGAAACGTTTTCTTTTGAAACATTCGACGATTCTCAGACAAATGAGAAGGAAAGAGACCAATTTCCTCCTAATTGTCTGACTGAGACAAATGTTTAGAGGCACCAGATGCACTTGATGAATAAATAAACGTGGCTGGTATTGATCAAGCAACTATTGAAACATATATGCTGTGTTAGGTGTGATCAATTAAAAAGTTGGAAAAAGGGGTAGTCAATGAATTAGTTACTTCTCTCACCTTTTGTTGGGCTGTGGGCACAAGCTAGTGACCAATTTAGCATAAAATTACATTGCATATTGAACCCTCTCTAAAAACCTATTTTGGAGGGGAATTTTCAAAAAACAAAATAAAACATTTTCCCTACTCATTGAGGGGAGTGTGTACAAAATCTCAAGTTTCTACTATAAACGGTTAGGGCTGGGCAAAGTCTGGATACACCTGAATAACCTAAACCCAGCAATAAACCAGTGTTATGGGTAGTGGTGATTAACTGGTAGATATATAAGGTCTGTTTTGAAAGTATCCGGCCATTTTGAATATCTCGAGAACAAGTTGAGTGACCTCAATGTAACTTGGCTACCAATTAGAGGGGACTTAACTGCACATGTGCAAACAGACACTCTCCAGTGGGGTAACTCAGTTGGCGGTGAGCTTGTGTACTGTGTCTACCTATTCTTCACGTCTGGTACAAAGTCTTTTGGCAAAACATTGCATCACCCGTCAGATCTGTCAGCCCTTCCCTATGATCCAGATTCTAGCTTTTCAGCAAAAGAGATTTTGGAGTGTGGATGAGATTAAGGAGAATGTGATGGGGCAGCTGATGGTGATCCCAAAAGAGGACTTTCCACACAGACCGTGTGTGTGTGTGTGTGTGTGTGTGTGTGTATACATACATATACACATATATATGACTTTTTCAAGGGTATTAGTTCAAAACAAACATATATAGCATCAGCCTGGATTCTTACATGATTAGGTTATCTGCTGCCCCCCCCCAAGACATAGAAACTCTTCAAAATCTCCTTGAAATGAATTGATATGGAAGCAATAAAGATATGATTTTAATCTAAGTAGTTATTTATTCAAGTAGGTCATGTGACCAATCATATATTAAGATAAGTCAACAGTGATAGCAGGTGTCCTTTTCATGTCATCCCATCAAAAGTCAAGGAAGGTTTATGGCTTGTTTACCTCTCCCAATGAAGTTGGAAGAGGTATATGTATTCAATCATGCCTGTATGTCTGTCTGTCTGTCTGCACAATATCTCCAAAAGTTCTTAATGAATTTCAATTATATTTAGTGGAAGGGTTGGCCATAGGCCAACGAAGAATTGATTATATTTGGTGGTGGATCCAGGATTTTTTTTTTTGTGTGAGAGGTGCGTTTTATATATTAAGACAATAGTCAATATGACTGTAGATTTAACCCCTGTAACCATTGGTTAAGGCGTTTGTCAACCTTATTGAAATAGGAGTTGTCTGTCTACATAGTCGGCCATTTTTGTTTTTATGTATATAAGGGAGCATGTGTTAGAAGCAGGTAGTGTGTGTATTAGAAGCTGAGGGTGTATGTATTGGATATGGAATTGGATTGGCAGTGAATGTTTTATTTAGAAATAGAAACTGTTGTCTTGCCGATAATTCATGTTACGGAAAATTCAATGTATTATTTTTAACAACATTGTCCATGTAAGACTTGTTTAATGGTCAAAGACTGGGTTGATCAAAGAATGTTGTGATATAAAGCAACAATGAAATGAAGACAACTAGTCACAAATTCATAATGAAAATACTTTTTCTACTACTACCGTAAGATTGCCCAGGGCAGTAAAATGGACCAAACAATAGCCCAGGGCCAATATTCAAAGGTCATCACAACTGCTAAATTGAGCATAATAAAACAATAACAGTTACGACTCACATGCTTTTATTCACTTCACTATCAATCGGCAACTCATATTAATCGTATTTGGTACTTCTTTGGACAGTGTTTTCTTTTTAAGTTGCTATGAGAGTCGAACATATATATATATACTAAATACAGTCTATATATTATATAGACTGTATTTAGTACCAGTAAAGACAAAAAATAATTTAATTTTTGTAATAAATAAATATAACTTGTTTGTTTTCAAACTCATTCAGCAATAGTGAAGATGTATCAAGTAAATTAATTTCTTTGAAGCAACTTTTTGTTTCTACAACGAATTGACAGATATTTCGGACTTGATGTCTTAATCATTATATGCGTATTTAAGTTGCCCAGTTTTTTTTCATACTAGATGCTTTCAAATTTTCATATATAAAACTTGACCCCCAAATAAACGCCCACCTAAAATAACCGTCCATGGGTGATCTATCGGGTGGGCAATCTTATGGTAGATCCTGGTACAAGGTCTGTCTGGAAAGTATCCAGCCATTTATTATTAATGAAAAAGTAGCCTACCTAGGGCAATGGTGCCTTGTTCCCTACAAAGTACAACCCTCGAGACTTCACACGCTTAGCTCAGCATCCTTTCCATTTTTAAAAACTGTCTGTAAAATTCTCTTTTGGGATCGCCATCAGCTGCCTCGTTGCATTCTCCTTAATCTTGTCTGATCACAGACTAATCACAGTCTGAAATCTCTTTGGGAAAAGCCAGAAGTTGCAGGGAGACAAATCTGGACTGTACAATGGCTGACAGACCTAGGTGATGCAATGTTTAGCTTAAAAAACCTGCACAGAAGGAAACCAAGATGATTGGAACTGATGGATCTGTTATATTGACTTTGAAAAGCTGTTAGTTTTTTCGAAAATGACGTCCATTATCTTTGATTGTCAGAATGCATCTCAAATTCTGTGGTGATTGTATACCTTTGTTTTATCTCTTCTCAGTCAGTGTTTTAAGAATTCTTGGTACAATAAACTTTCATTGTAACTGCACTCTTTCTAATGGCACTATTTTATGACCCATGCATTCTAACTGCATGTTTGTTTTTATATTCTTGCAAGACTATTGTCGGAGATTATGTTTTCCCTGAGCAAATTAAAAAGTAATTAATTTGCTAGCCATATTTTTCAACTTGCATACTGACTTTTTTTTAATTTGCATACCATATTTTTAAATTTAATTTGCTCAGGAAAAGGTATAGTTTGCAGCAACAGCACATGAAGATTTCAGTGCATTATTTTAAAAAGCAAAATTAGTAAACAGTAATTTCTGAATACAATCTATAAAAAATAGTCAAAACCAAAACTTATGGAATTTATGGCCACCAGTGATCCTCTGTGAAAGGGTAATAACAAGTCATTTATGTCTGTACTTTTTGGGTTCTCATTGTTAATACACTTTGTATAAAATCAACCCATTATAATGGCAATTCATTATAACAGCACTCTTAAATCCATGAGGGTTCCTTAATAACAGGAGTTTACTGTATTATTAATCACTGCTACCTGCAACAGACCAGTTTAAACACTATTGGTTTTAGGTTATTCATTTGTTCTGACATTTATATGTATCTATGTATCCAGACTTCATGCAGCCTAAACCATTCATAGTAGAAACTTGAAATTTTGCACACACATTCTCCTCAATTTGTAGAGAAAATGATTTTTGTTTTTTGAAAATTCTCCCAAAAATAAAGTTTCAGTGGAGGTGTTTAATTTACAATGTAAGTTTATGCTAAATTGGTCCCTTAGTTTGTGTCCAGCAACATTCAAGCTTGTTTTTTGAAAATTCAAACTTTCTTAGTGATCACTGACCAACAAAAAACAAGAGAAGTAACTTATTCATTGAACACCGCTTTTTCCAATTTTTTAATTGATCATTCCCAACATGTCATGCTGCCAAAATACATTGGTTATGTGATGCTTTCTATTGAGTGTCTAACCAGATCTGTTATTATTTTCTGTCTTTTGCAGGTTGGTCACCGAGAGGATTCCAGTGTGAAACACAAGTTAAAAGCCGCTGCTGAGGTGGGAATTCATACCATTCATGTGGAATTGCCAAAATCTTCGACTCAAGAAGACGTAAGTCTTTGACGTTTTGCATTTCGGTTTTTATCTCCGCCAACAAAGTTAAACAAACATTATGGATTCACACATGTTTGTCTGTCTGTTTGTCCACACAATATCTCTAAAAGTTCTCAACGAATTTCAATGGCATTTTGTGGAAGGGAGGACCATAGGCCAAGGAACAATGATTCCATTTATGCATTCGTTTATTTCTGTAAAAGATTATTGGTAGTGATAATGGTCCACGCACAGAAAATGTAGTTGGCAGTCAGAGTTCAAACTCTAGAGAAAATTAAAAACATTTTTTGTTTAATTTTATGTGCTTTCAATCTATTAGACCATCAAGCCTTCCAAAAGTTTTAGGGGGATTCTATTTACAATGTAACTATATTCTGGACCCTTACTGTCCGTTTGTCATAGGAAATCATTGAATGTGAGTTTCTCTTTCTCTCTGTGCTTATGCCAATTTTTATGAATAACATTGTGAGATAGGACAATTCTTTTGGCTTTTCGGATGTAATAACACAGTAACAACATCATAATGGAAGTGTAGTGCAATAACAGCAATGACGTCATCAGTGACATTGGTGTTGGCAGAGGTATGTTATTTGTCTCATTTATTTATTATCTAGTTATTTGTATTAGGTTGATGCAAAAGTTCCCAGCACCATCTTTTGCACAATGTTGGGGAAATCTTAGAAGTGTCGTTGAAATTTATTCAGCTCTTTAATGCTTGTGCAATCCATCAACTGTAGTATGTCATTTACAAGCTTTAGGGAAGAATTCTGAAGCTAGGAAAATGGGTTCCACAAGAACTTACGGAAACAGACATCGGTCAGTGTTTAAACATTTATCTTTCTGGATCAAGTTTACATCAGGCACCCTGAAAATTGTTGAATCTAAAAGGGACACATTTTGTCTCAACACCGGAAATTTTTTAAGTTACTCACATTCAATATAAAATAGGGTTTATTTTTTTTAACTACCAATTTTCGAAGTTACTAAGATTCTTTCTACCGGAAAGATAAGAAGTATTTTTTGTGCTTTCAATCCAACTATTCTTCGTAAAACTAGGTTTTGGCTTTTATAGCGATTATTAGAGTTTAAATTTTAGTCATTCAGTAACTGTCATCTTAGCGTAATAAAAAATAGAAAAAGAAGGTTTTTCAGTAACTTGCTCGGCAAAGAAAAAAGTCGTTTTTGGATGACATAGTCGCTGCCCCAAAAATGGGGCGTTTCTTACCTTTATTGGACACAAATTTGACTCGTTTGAAAAGGTCACTTTTTTCTGTTACACCTGGCGACATCGATTGTTTTAATTAAACGTATTAGAAACTGTCAACCAAAACTGTCAAGATAAGTTTCTTTCAGTTTTCAAGTTGGTCTGCCTGCCTGGTTGGCTGTGTATGTATGGAGCTAGAGGGCTGAAAATTTAAACATTTACTCCTTTAATGTCTAGAAATAACGTTATGTTTTTTAAACCCCCTCCCCTACACACACACTTAATAGGTTTTTAGTGGGGGGTTCAATTTGCAAAGTAAGTCTATGCTAAATTGATCACTAGTTTGTGTCTGCTTGTTTTTTGAAAATTCAGACTTTTTTAGTGATCACTGTCCAACAAAATGCGAGAGAAGTAACTTATTCATCGATACCCCCCCTTTTCCAATTTTTAATTGATCACCCCGATGGCATGCTGCCAAAAGATGTTGGTCACATGACGGTTTCTATTGAATGACTAATCAGACCTGTTTATTTATTTTGTTTAAAAGAAAGGGCACAATGTGGTGAAAGGTGGTCCTGATTGTAAATTGTAAAGTTTCACACACTCGCTCACTCGATGTTTAAAAACAGTGCACAACTTTTGTGCACCGTTTTTAGCATCAAGTGAGCAAGTGTGGAAAATTCATGAAAGAAGAACAGAAGTTAATACATAATATTATATTGTTATTGCTTTGACTAAATTAAATTGTTTATACCTATAAAGAATTAATTAGTAATAAATATTGTAATGCTGATGACACTTAGTGTAATAGAATAA
The DNA here is from genome assembly GCA_006491835.1 of Architeuthis dux. Lineage (NCBI taxonomy): Eukaryota > Metazoa > Mollusca > Cephalopoda > Oegopsida > Architeuthidae > Architeuthis > Architeuthis dux. The sequence continues at coordinate 1,080,691 of VCCN01002035.1, forward strand.
AGTGACCTGTGTTTGATTGGATTCAAAGGAAGTTCTTTATTATGATCTAGCTGAAACCTGCCCATAGACTGGTATTTTCAGCTAGTTTCTGCAAAAGGCCTAATGTTTTGACCAGATAGAATCTATAATATTATTCTGCTTGTTCCTACTTGAGATAAGAGATCATGGATTTGAACTACGTATTTATTGAATCGTATCTTATTTGAAAAATCATCACCAACATGAACTATTGGGTCACATTTAATTTAAATATTTGGGGGGATGAAAAAAAGTTTTTTCCCAAATATCCCCAAAATATTTACTTTAAAACCTTCCCCTAACTCCATTGAGTATGCATGCCAAATTTGGTTGGGCTGCATCCATGTTTAGGTGGTTTCTATAGCATGACAGACAGACAGATCGATAGTTATCACTTTTCCAGAGGGCAAAAGAATATATTTGGAATATATCTTAGCAACAACCCTGTTACCAGCAGAGTATAATACCATGTTTTTATATGGGAACATTAAGTTAGGGTTACATAAAGCAATTGTACAGCACCATTATCCTTCATTGACTATAAGAGTAAGGGGTGGGTGGGTGAAATTTGAAAACTTTCAAACCCCCCTCACCCTAGGTAAGAAGGCATGATCCGGGGGGTGGGGGGCAAATGCAAAGTGGATGGATTCCCGGAACCTGGACAGAATCTTATTGCCCACTGCTACAATGATCAATTGGCTCGTTTGAAGGATGCATTAGAATAAAAAAGACTGCAAGGAAGTCGACCAAATAAGATAAAAATCTTTCAGTTATAAAACGAGCAATAAACCCTCCTTGACATTTTTTGGAGAGGCATGAAAAGCTTCAATTACTTTTGACTTATCATAATATATGTTTAGTCGTTACATGACCTACTTGAATAATTTAACTTAGATTAAAATCATATTTTTATAGCTTATCATATCGAGGAGGTGAAGCTGTTTTTAAAGAGTTTCATTTAGTCATGTCTATGTCTTGGAGGGGGGCAGCAGCACAGAAATCTGAATCATCTCAGTAAAGCTGAGTTCAAATCCAGGCTGTCAACTACAGAAATACCTTGAATAGTGTGGTTTTGTTTAGTGCAGGTTTTGATGTAGTATGATTAATGTATTGCTGTAAAAAATAAATGTAACTGAGTATAAGCTGAAAAAAATAATACATTGAATTATAATGAGACCTTGAACAAAATGGTTTTGAACAGTACAGAATATTTTGGAATGAATTAACTGCACTACTCAAGGTATACCTGTATTTCAAACTAATACCCTTGGAAAAGTCATATGTACTAGCTGAAAACCAAACCTTTTAATTTAAAATATGATTTTAATTTAATACCTCTGGCTATTATTATTCTGTTGCAAATCACATGTACCATTTTTGGCTTCTTTATGTTTGGACATTTAAGAGGTAGCTTAATTCAATACCTCTGGCTACAATGCAACGTTTTGGCTTCTTAGAGGTCACATACAGACAAACGGAATCAGACTTTTAGTCTGGGTTGGCCCTAGGTGCCGGCACCATGGGCAGTCACCCAGGGTGCCAGGTGCTAATTTGAAATGGCTCCAATCAATAAACACGTTTTCTTCTGAAATCATGTGATGCAAAGAAGCAATTACCATTAATTTATGCACAAAACATTTTTGACCATTCCCAGACCCCCCAAAATGGTGTTGATGGTATGTTGGGCTGAGTCATCGGAGTTTAGGTTGGGAGCAGGTACAGGAGAGTGGACTGTAGGAGAGAGAGGAAGAGTGTACGCACTGCTTCTATAACAGCTTGGCTTGCTGCAAAACAAATGCTGAACACTATATCCAAAAACTTTTGGTTTGTAACTCTAGAAATACTAAGTTTCTAGTGTTCTTTGAAATATATATATTTATATATATATAGGTATTTTGTGTACTGTTTTGATATTATAAAACAGAGCTGAAAAGAAACAGCTTCACACAGCGTATAGTGCCAATTTGGAACAGGCTTCCTAAAGATATCGTAACAGCACTGAGTGTGGAGAGATTTAAGGAAAAGATTGATGAGCTATGGAAGAATCAGGCCATTTATTACAACCAAAAACCACGTTTATCGGCATATTACGTAAAGGAGTGACCCACCCCAGCAGAGTAAAATCTAATCTAACAGTAGAATACATGAAAGAGAAATACAAGCAAGACAGATATACTTAACTAAAAAATATAAGCATTTAATTACATACAAAATATATTAGAAAATACATACATGTTAGTTACAGAACAAAATTATTGCAGGATATTTTACGCAAATATATAAAAGATAAAACTAGAATAATAAAGCATTCTGAATGTGCACAAATAGAAATTTGGTTTCAAAGCAGATCGAAAGGATATTTTAAGTTTAACCTCCACATGATGCAGAGGGGCTGACCCATACAAATGTGCACTGAGATCTGCTGCTTCATCCATTTTATGTGTAAATTGCTGACAAGTTGTAAACATTCGCTTTTAGCCGGCTTTGTAGAAAAATGTCTGACCAGTCCTGAAATCTATGTTTCTTAATAATTAGAAACTGTCAACCAAAACTGTCAACATAATTTTCCTCAGTTATTAAGTTGGCCGTGGCTATCTATCTATCTATTGTGCATACAGGCCGCACCAATGGAGCTAGAGGACTTAAAATTTCAACATTTACTGAATGTCTAGAGAAAACATTTTTTTTTGTGTTTTGAAAATTATCCCCATAATAGGTTTTTAGTGGGGTGATCAATTTGCAATGTAAGTTTATGCTAAATTACTCTCTTAGTTTGTGTCAGGCAGCATTCATGCTTGTTTTTTGAAAATTCAGACTATTTTTTAGTGATCACTGCCCAACAAAAGGCAAGAGAAGTAACATTCATTAATCACCCCCTTTTCCAATTTTTTTAATTGATCACCCCTAACATGGCATGCTGCCAAAAGATGTTGGTCATGTGACAGTTTCTATTCAGACTGGTTTCATTTTGCTTTGTGTACGCTTATTTTAGAAGCTAGTTATAACTTTGTGAGAAAAAGTCTCTACATTTGTACACAGGTTATATAACTGTTACAAGGTTAACCAAATCCAGTCTCGTGACTAATCTGATCCTCTCAAATAAACTTACTGCCTATTTGTTCCGGACTGTGAAAACGTTAATCTTCTCGACTTGCCCTAAAGTCAAACATTTAATATTATTTTCTATGCAAGTCAATCAATAGAATCTCCTTTCACGGTCATTATGACTTGCTCGATTATGAAATTTTTAATCTAATTTCATATCACTATTTTATGAATTCCTTATTCAATGTCACTTATTGATTTTGAGTGGAAAAAGGTTTATGTAATTTCCTAATGATTAACAACATTATTCTAATCTGGTCAGATTAGACAAAGAAAGTTGGTATGATTATAGAGATTCAGCAAAAAACATTTAAATAAAACATCCTTAAGTATATGTG
>VCCN01002035.1:1094352-1105005 GCA_006491835.1 Architeuthis dux
CCTAGCCAAGGAATATCCTTGGACCGTAGAAGTAGAAGTCCCAAAAAGTTAACACGGTTAATATTGGAAACTTTATCAGTGCAGTCCTCTTCATGGCCGCATTGAGCTATGTTTTGTTTGGCAGTGAACAACAGAGTTTCGATAATAATTTTCAAGTATTCTTGATTTCATGTCACTTGCTGCTTGTATACAGTATTTAGTTGACCTAACATTGATTGTATGTGCTTTGTGTTCACTCGATAGTCTATCCACTTCATCGTGGCCTGCTGATGACCAGCACTTTTTGCATGCTTTGTGAGCCGATGCGTCTTTTTCCAGTTTTCAAAAGTAAAAATGTTACTATGCATAAACGCATTACAAGTAACACGAAGCTTGACATTTGTCAATGTCATAGGTAAGCCAAGGATAAAGATTAATCTATTCACTCATGAAATCTCTCAAAATAGACTCCTTACCAAATTTCTTTGGTTTATATTGTTTCTAATTGGCTGATTTGGTCTAATTTCAGTGATATTGATCTGCGGAGATTCATGAGCCATATTCACTTTGTCGTTTAGGCTCGGTAGAGACTCAATTTTTTTTGTGATATCCTGATCATCACTGGCAACAAAGCTGCTCTTGGCGATAGTTTGGGAAGTTGTTTGGGTTATAGATATATCACCTTTATCATTATCACTCCCTTCTTCTTTATATGAACAATTTGGTGCTGAATTTCTTTTGAAAAATGCACTCAGTGTCTGTTGCGACTTTTCGGGCACTGGTGTAAAAGTTACAGTCTGACTGGCGTGAACAGTGAACATGTTTTTCTTTGTAATCAGAGTATATTTGCTTGCTGCATTCTGCATCTTACACACAAGATTAAATATCAACTACTAAGTAGGTTACTAAAATAGCTACATTCAAATAAAATGAAATAAAAAAAGTAATAGCATATTTTTGTGCGTAACTTTTAAAGAAGATTTTAGGAATTATTTTCATTTATTCCTTTTTCACTTCTAATAATGATTTACTTAAAATCAACCACAATTTATTTATTTAATGATTAACGCCACTTGTTTTATATACTTTGATTTCAATTTTTTTAAATGGCTACAAAATAAAGGCAGGAAAGAGAGTTGAAAATAGAAACAACACATATGTGTATTACCTTTATAAATAACAGGGGGTGGGGGACAGCATCCGACCTTCCCCACCTATACCCAAAATGCCACTGATGTCATTTAAAGGGGAAGAGGAAGACAACTTCTGACCTTTCCCAACACGCAGAAAGGGAAACTGTAAAATTTTTACACCAACTGTAAAAATGAAATGAATTTGACCAAAATATTTCAGTAGTCAAGACTCGATTCTAATAAGTACTTAACAATATATCAATTTCATATATGCTGTCATTTTTTATATACTAGTTGTTATATGAATTTTAATTAATGTTTGACAATTTGCCACCATTGTGTATTTGTTAATCTTTTTGCTTTCTCTGTCTGATATTCTTTCTGCTTGTTTTGCTCGAAATTGTCCCTGCCACCAGTCTCATAAGCCTATGCTTAATATTCAACAAATTATTGCAACAATAGTACAAATATTAAAAATTTTATAATTGGCTATAACTTTAGAATTTTCCCGAGCTCGCTAGTTATTAAAATAATTCATATTAGAAAATAACAAAAAAAACGATCTAATTTTACACCGAAATAATTTTGTGTAAAGGGAGGTTATTCTTGTTTTTAGAATTGCCTCCCTTGATTATACAAGTTTCCTTTCCTTTTTATTACTACCTCAATCTATTGGCTTTTCCCAAATACCATGACCTCTGTGGTATAAAAGGTCGGGTGATTTTCTTTTTCAACAAAAGTGTGCAATATATCATAAGAGATATGGTAATTTTATTGATGAGCCTAGAAACACAGACCTTACTATCCACAGTCCAGTGCTATAACCACAGAACTATATCATCCCAAGATCTCTCTGTTGTGTTGTTAATATAATATTTTTATATCTCAACAGTCACCAATTGAATCGACCCATGAAATCAATGAACAGGAAGTTATGAACTGCATTTTGACATCTAAAGACATTGATGGGTGAGTCTATAATACTCTTTTCTTCTTTCTTGTCTGTAAGACCCACTGGAACAGTACAGTGAGTCTTAACTATTATATAACTAGAGTGTCATATGATAATGTTTTAATGTTGGGAATATACTGTTGCCATTCTGGGTAATATCAGGTTTTGTTATTTTTGAACATCCATACTTCATCCCAGTACAGTGATTTTTAACTATTATTCAACTAGCATAATACAGGAGTCCTTCGATATAGCGTGGTTTGCTATAGCATGGTTCGTGATATAAGGTGGATGGATGGTTGACACCAACATTTTTGCCTATATTATTGCCTACTCGTCTGAATTTCTGAGTTGTTTTTATTATTATATAATTATTCTTTCAAACTAAAGTCAACATCTTATATAATTCTTTTTATAAAATTAATATTTAAATGACATAAAATTATAAAGAACAATATTATTCATGCTATTACATCAGACAGACCAGAAATAAAAAAAGGGGTAGATAAAGTCAGCAGGACCCTCTTAAGAATATTTGAGGCCTCAGGGCAAAGCAATGTACTGGATTTGGCCTGCAGGATTCAATATACTGTCAAGAATGGATTTAAACATGAATGCAGACATAGGTTAGAGAAGGTTCTCTATTTCTGCTATTTAATAGTATAATCCTTAATTTTTATTTTTCAAATTGAATTTCTAACATTGTGGGGCCCTGGGCATTGGCCTAGTGTGCTCATGCAATAAGACGGTTCTGCAAGTCAGCTTTTAGAAGTTGTTGAAAAAGGTGCCATCTGTGTGGCTCGCTTTGCTGGAGATGTGCTGAGAGCAAGTTGGTATATTTGCCATCATTTGTTTTCTGCTTGCCACTATTTTCTGTCAAAAAAAAGACCCGACTCCTTTTTGGACACCTGAAGAAGGCTTTAGAATAGGTTGGTCGAAATGTTGTTGTAACAACAAAATCAACAAAAAGAAAGTAAAAGAATCTACTTTAAAAAAAATGTTTGGAATTACATGACCAATATGGAGCAGTCAGTGTACAATAAAAACACATCCATAATTTCTTTTTAACTATGTGCATTTTTGGCTGTTTTCACATTTTTTTTGTTTTGTTTTTTCCAGAAAAAATTCAGAAAATGTGGCTAAACTTTCTGTTGGAGATTTTAATGGTGTCATTCCGTCCACAGCCAGAGCCGTTCTGGAACTTATTGAGAGAACAAGTGAGTTATGGATTTTGTGCTACCATTCAGAGAGACCATTAATCTGCTCATAATGCAGTGGTTGTCTTGTGTGTTCAAGATGTCAGGAATATATGTGTGTGTGTGTGTATGTATATATATATATATATATATATATGTGTGTGTATGTAAGTATATATATGTGTGTGTGTGTATTTTGTGTTTTTTTTTTAAAAGACTATGTTAAAAGTACTTAGTGCTTAATATTTTAGTGAATAAATAAATAAAACAGAGTATATCAAATTTATATTTATTATGGGATTCGCTACAGATTAACTGTCTGTTTCATTGCTACATGCAATTCATCAGGCAATGTATGTATGTTTTGAGGGTTTTATTCCCTGTCCATCTCAGTCCTGTCTGTCTGATGCCTGTCTGTCTATCTATAATTTATATCTAAGCATAAATGCTATAGAATCATCATTAAAAAAGTTTTATGAAGTTCTCTTTTATTACATCCCTATTCGCTTCAATTAAAACAAAGAAAAGAAAAGGAAATCTCGAGTTGGTCTGAATTTCTAGAATTGTCATTTTCTTTTTATTTCCAGAAATTTCAATTTCTGGTAAAAATGCTGTGGTCATTGGACGAGACAACTTGATCGGGACACCCATGACCCTTTTACTCACCTGGAAAAATGCCACCGTCACTCAGTGCCATTCTCACACCGAAAATTTGCAGAGCATCGTGAGTGAACTCAGTTATCAGAATTTGATTTTAGGTGAATTTGCCTACAAAAATTTATCTACAATTACAATTTATCTACAGATATAATTTACCTCCAAGGGTATAGATAAATTATTGTAGATAAATTGTTGTAGACAAATTCACTGGACACCTCAGAAATTATAGCAGACTGGAAATTCCATGGTGCTTCTTTGCAATTTAGGAATACAGTACTTGGGTGTCAATTATAAGAAGTCTTATCTAACTCTTTTAAATGGTGTTTTATAATAATTAGCTGGTTCTGTGGAAATTCCATGGTTTATCCTTAAAATTTGGGTATAGAACATAAAGTAATCCATATACTTTAATAAAACAGAAAGAAAAGAAATCTTATTATTTACATTTTTAAACTGTGGTTTCTCCAAATTTATAATGACTAGCAAAAAGTATGGGAATTCCATGGTGGATCTTTGCAATTTAGGAATAGAATTCCTATATCTATTCTATATTATAATTTGCAATGAGTCTATCTGTCTGTCACACTAAGCAAGGCTATTTGCAAAATTGCTTCCAGAGTGATCTCCCTTAGATTATTATTATTTTTATTATACATAATTTGGAAATTATTTAGGAGGTAATGTTTTAAATTATTTTGAATAAATAACCAACATATTTTATTCTACTTAATATGGCTTTGTTGTCCCTTACAATCCCATGAGCGTTTTCAGATACTATAATCAGGGCTCGAAATTAACATTGTCCCATCGTCCCGGGTACAGTAAAAAATGTTTGGGACAAACAAATATCTTCCCCGGGACGCCTCCGGGACGGAAGTGATGTTTTTTAAAAAATTTTAAAAATATTATTTTTACAAAATTTGGTGAGGATTGTTCTTGTTCTTGTCGTTACAGTAGTCAACTCCAGGTTTGGACTGGAGTTTGACAATTATTTATTTCCTCAACATTTTAATGGTGTTTTTATTATGCTACTAACAACTAAAAACTATAGATGATAATAACAAAGTAAAGAAACAATATTTTGATTTCAGGACAGTTTGGGAAATATTATTTAATGTAAGAACCCCCTCCCCCCCTTTTAATCTTATGACATCTCAATAAAGATTGAACTAAACAATTAATTCTGCTCCAATATAATGGAAGAAGATATTTATATCAGATTTTTCTCCATTTGGGATTATGACCCAACCTCGCTTTATGCAGTCTGATGACAATAAAGCCCAAGGCCAACCAATGTATGTCTAAGGTTTTTAGTTGTTTCAAGTTTGATACAAAATGAATACAAGAATCTTTGTTAACAATACTTTGCGTTAACCTTTCAAATTACTGTGTAAACATACTCACAAAGAATACAGAATACAGTTAGCAAAGTAACGGGTAATTACTAGTTTTAATAAAACAAGAAAAAATCAATTATTTTTAATTAATGGCTTATTTATTTACAAATTTAAAAAGAATCCATTGTGACTTCTTGTTACTTCTTTGCAATTTAGAATTATTTCTTTTTCAACTGTAGACGAAGAATGCTGATATTCTTGTGGTCCATGCCGGCAAACCGCACCTGATTGGTGGAAACTGGATTAAATCGGGTGCAGTGGTTATTGACTGCGGGACAAATCTGGTTTCAGGTAAGTAATTGTCAGCTGTAGAATTGTCCTGAAAGTAGAAGTGATGATGTAAGTGCATAAAAGGAATTTAAATGCTCCTGGGGACCTTATACACTTAACCCAGTATCCCTTCCACTTTTCAAAACAGTCCTCTTTTGGGATTGCCATTGTGTTCTCCTTAATCTGTCTGAAATCTCTTTGGGAAAAGCCAGAAGCGGCAGTGAGCCAAATCTGGGCTGTAGGGGGTGCCGACAGTCCTAGGTGGTGTGATGTTTTAAAAAAAAAACCCTGCACGGGATGTGAAGAATGACTCTCTCATTCATTGTGAATGCAAGGGTCACACAGTATGCAAGCTCATTCAATAGTGTCCCATTACCAACTGAGTAACCCCATTGGAGAGTATCTCTTCACGCATGCTTAGTAAGGTCCTTTCTGATTGGTTTCATCAAGGCCACGCAACCATTTCTTGAGATATTCAAATGGCTGGATACTTTCTGGACATACTTTGTAAAACATGTAGACAGGGGGGGGGGGTCTGCAGGCATTTGTCCCCCTCCTGGATCAGGATGTGGGCGATGGACTTTGAAAGTTAGAAGCTCATATAGGCCCAGGATCAAGAGGTCACTATGAATAATGACAGCCTAGGACGAGTCACAGCTTAAGCACCCCCTAGTCCCTTACCTGACAAACCTCCGGATATACACCCCTCCTCCAAATAGATCTTTTTGCAGCTGATGTCCATGTCTGTGGAATCCTAAAAACCATGTTAATCAATTCAGTTTTGTGTTTTCAGACAACAGCAGGAAGGAACATCTTCACGGTGATGTCAATTTTGAGGAAGCCAAGGGAATTGCGTCTTGGATCACTCCTGTGCCAGGTGGGGTTGGTCCCATGTCAGTCTCCATGCTCCTCATGAATACCTTGAATATTGCGGCTAAATTAGATATCCAGGTGAGTTTTCATAGGACTTTTAACCTGTTCTCTACCGTGGACAAGATAACTCATCTTAGTAAGTTGTCAGCAATGTTCCATCATTTTCATGCCCTGCATGGGACCATAAAGCCTGTGAGCAACTGATGAAGTGGAGTGTGTGTGTGTGTGTGTGTGCAGAAAATAGTTTTACTTTGGAGCTGATCATTGATTTTTGTTTAAAGTTTAAGAAACAAGTATTAGTTACTTTTAACAAAAAGTATACAATAAAAGATATGATTTATGCGTGTGTATTGATTTTTATTTATTATTTATTATTTATTCATTATTATTTAATCCTATAACGTGCAAGGCACTGGACTGACGATCAGTGTTCCCTCTAAGCCATAGAGCCACATGGCTCGTCACAAGAGCGCAGTAAAGTGTAGATCCATGTTTTAAGATATTTCATACTTGTTTACATCATTAAAATATTTTATTTTAACACATTTATGTATATATTACATTTATTAGATATTCTGTACATATTAGTTGATTTGTATGGAAATAAAACTAGATGGGTGGACATCTAAAGTACTGTGGTATCTGAAAACACATGGGATTGTAAGGGACAACAGTGTCATATTAAGTAGAATAAAATATATTGGTTATTTATTCAAAATAATTTAAAGCATTACCTCCTAAATAATTTCCAAATTATGTATAATAAAAATAATAATAATCTAAGGGAGATAACTCTGGAAGCAATTTTGCAAAATAGCTTTTAATCATGCAGTGACGACTTTACTACTTATATCAATGTTTTATGAGGAAAATCTGGCACAGGAGTTAAAACGTTAAAATATATATTTGGCAGTGAACAGGTTAAAAGAAGATCATGTTTACAAACTTTCTGCTCTGTTACCAGTGGTTTTTTACCAGAATCATAAACGAATGTAAAAAAGTCTTTCGTAGGGCATCTGGTTAATTGATTGCCAGTCAATTTGACAATAGGACAATTCGTCCACATCTCCAAGAAATGTTCAAAATTTTTTTAAAAATGAAACTAAAGTACATTCATTCATTTCTTGTCACTTGCATTTGTCCATAACAAAACTAAAGTTTAATACATTAGATATTAAAATTAGAATTTAAGATTATGTGCAATTTTGTTTTTATATCCATGACTAGTAACAATTCTAACTGAACCAATTCATCTTTTCAGGGTCCAGTGTCCTGGAATTTGAGGATTTTACCACTTGATCTCCACGAAAATGTGCCCAGGTAATTTTCAGAATAAGAATCATCGTATATTTAGCATCGGAACTTCAGTTTCGCATGAACAAATGTGGTCATTTTGAATTATGAATAATTTTAAAACTGTTCTTAAAAACTCCAACTTTACATGCAAATATTTGGAAACACAAAGGGACTTAAATAAATCTTTTTAGAGTTAAAATAGTTTAAATACAAGTTGTCAAAAAGACGGTTGCACCTTTTTTGAAACACCTTTTATAATGCAATTCTTTCACCATTAACAGCATAATTTGTCATGAAGAATCAACATTTGATCTTTTTTCTTTGCAGCGATTTGGAGATTGCGAAAGCTCAACTACCCAAAAATATGGCTTCACTATCTCGAGAGATCAACCTTTTGCCTGATGAAGTAGAACTTTATGGCAAGAAGAAGGCCAAAGTTTCTCTGAAAGTTCTGGATCGACTCAAAGACAGTTCTAATGGCAAATATGTGGTCGTTGCTGGGTAAATGTTGTGTTTTTATTTGTATTAGATGAAAGTTTATGTTACCTCTGTCAGATTTTCTTATTAAATAACTTTTGGATTTCTTGCTGAAAAAGAGGCATAAAGTTACTATGTATTAGGTTGATGCAAAAGTTCCTTGCTTTTTTTTTTGTACAGTGTTAAGGAAATCTTAGAAATGTCTCTAAGTTTACTTCACTCTTTATTGCTAATACAATCAGTCAACTGTAGTGAAAAAATTCAGAGACTAAGAAAAATTTGAGAAGAGTCATTAAAATTCAAATAATTTTTTGGACAATTGATCTCCTGTTGTTCATTCTACAGCCTTCTTCAGGTGTAATACGTAATATCTGTAAGGAAAGAGTCTTTTTTTCTGGTCTCTTTCTCTGGTATAAAATTCTTTGTTTAAACATTTATAGGGCATCCCTAAAAATATTTTTGTATGTTAAACTAGACCTAATTACAAGATATCTTCAGTTGCAAATTTGCTGACATTTTTTTGTTTATGGGGGCAAAACCCCCTCTGATGAAGTGATCATATATGGTGCCTCGCCCAAAAAGTGACCAAAAATGGAAAATATAAAAAAATAAAAAATTAAATTAGAAAGTTAAATAAAACATAGAATTAAAGAATAACATTCAATATAATGAAAAGATACAAGAAAAATTTGATATTGACAAAAAAAATAACACCTCTGTGTTGATTTTAAAATTGTATGGTGTGGTAAGCCTCAAAACAGTTTCAGTCTTTGTTCAAGCACAAGTGTACTTTGCAAAGCTTGCAAACTACATTGGTGTGGATTATGTTGTCTTTGTGGCTACAATATTTGCATGTGGCTGACAGGTACTTAGGTGATCATATATAGTCACTTGCTCCATAAAGGGTTAACAAAGAAAAGAACTGAGAACATTTCAATGTTAAAAATTAAGGAACAAGCTGTACATCATGTGTTGCTAAAATAGAATAACTTTATTACAAGCATTGCAGTTAACGTTTAAATTTTCTGTTTGATACCGTTTTTTACTTTACACTACTGGAGAAAGAGACCAAAAAAAAGAGACTTTCTTTTCTTACGGATATTACATATTACTCCTAAAGAAGGCTGTAGAATGAATCCGCTGAAACGATGTGTAAACAACTTAAACAACAAGGAGGTCAATTGTCCGAAAAACTGGGTTCCACATGAATTTACAGAAAGGAACATTGTCCAGTGTGTTTTTCTTCTTGCTCAACAGAGAACCAAAATGAAATGATTACAACACTTGGTCTGAAAAAGAAAATTCAGACAAGAACTATTTATATGATGTCTTTTAGGAACCATCAGCCAAAACTGTCAACATAGGTTTCTTCAGTTTTTAAGTGGATCTGGTTGTCTGTTTGGCTATGTATGTGTTACACGTACAAACTGCATCAATGGAGCTAGAGGGCTGAAAATTTACAAATTTACACCTTATGTTTAGAAAAAACCTTTTTTTTTAAAAATTCCCACAAAACAGATTTTTAGTGGTGGTTTCAAGTTGCAATGTAAGTTTATGTCAAATTAGTCCCTTATTTTGTGTCCGGCAACATTCATGCTTGTTTTGGGAAAATTCAGTCTTTTTTTAGTGATCCTACCCAACAAAATGTGAGAGAAGTAACCTATTCATTGATCACCCCTTTTTCCAACACAGCCTGCTGCCAAAAGACATTGGTCATCTGACGGTTTCTATTGAGTGACTAACCAGACCTGTCTTTCTGGGTTTTTTTTTCCTAACCTCTGCTTTGTTTTTCTATCTGACAGGATCACCCCAACACCTCTTGGAGAGGGTAAAAGCACAACAACTATTGGATTGGCACAGGCTTTTGGCTCCTGCCTGAAGAAGAATATCTTTGCCTGTGTCCGGCAACCATCTCAAGGACCAACATTTGGAATCAAAGGTAATTAATTCAATTATTGAAGGTGGTGGTCAAATTTATTTGGACGGAGATTTTTGCTTTTATGCATACTAGACTAAATACCTGCCCTAATAGGCACAGTAAATTGTCTAAAGAAATAAATAGACAGATAGATGGAAATCAGATAGTGTTTAATTTAATTTGTTTTTAAAAAGCAATGTTTGTGACTTTTAGAGTTTTTTTTCATAAATGTACATACATGCCACTTAAAATAAACAAACATTCTTTCTTTTACTCTCGGAGGTGACGTTGTTGGCATGCAACGTGATTTACAGTTGAAGAATGAAAAAATAGATACAAATGCCAACATAAGCAGAAAATTTTTAATTTGACACAAAAACAATCGTTCTTGAAAATGACCAACAATGGTTGCAAAGTTTTTACATAGCTTCGATCTTGTTTTGAAATAGCTTCTCCGCAAACAAGAAAAACTAATAAAAAAATTAAATAGACAAACCTTGTC
>VCCN01002035.1:1130866-1144612 GCA_006491835.1 Architeuthis dux
ATTTCATGTTTTACGGTTGTAGGCTCCATAAATCTGGGGATTGCCGCCCTGAGAGCAGGTATTTTCAGCTAGTAATTATAATATATTATTATTATTATAAGTATAGTATTTTGTTTTAGGTAAGAAAACTTTTGTGCACACATTAATTTCCTCTGTGTGCTGGTTGTAAAACGTGTGTGTGCACATATGTACACAGATTAGAGGGAAGATGGTGACTTGGTGTAAAGAAAACACTTCTCTTTCTGGTGCTAACATTTTTTTCTTTTTTGGGTAAACATTCTAAATTTAATATATTACGTCCTTGTCTGCATCTGTAACATTAGCCGAGAGCCAAGGTTGTTGATAACATGTGGAAATCTCTTTATTTTTGGCACTTTTTATATAATCAACACTTTTTAAAAATGTTTATACAAAACACTGTGCAACTTATTTTTATCAAATTTGACTAGTTTTTCCCTTCATCTTAATTTCAGTTGTTTTTATAACAACTTTTAATTCAATGTGAAGAGTGAGTTTAAAAGTGTGATTCAGCTTCTGCTAATCCATGGCAGTCTCTGTGGCTGATTGGTAAAAGCAGTTAGGCGTAAACTAGACTCCCTCTGGCAATGAGGGTCTGAGTTTGATTCTAACTGAGGGCTTAATTTTTATTATCCAACCGTGCTGTTATTCGTTGCTGTAGAAACAACGGCCGGAATTGCAAGTTGTATATAAAAACAACTGATATTAAGATGAAGATAAAAACTAGTCAAAATTTGATAATAGATCATATGTTACAATTACTTCATCCAATAATAATAATAAAGACTGTGCAACTTATTTTTACCTTTTTTTGTTCCTGGGTAATAGGTGCTATCTTCTGATTATGTCTAAAAAGTATAGAAAATGTCAATTATTCCCTTCAAACTTTGCTTTTGCGGTTAGGACAATGATAATTTGAAATCTACTTATTTCCATTTGGACAACAGGTGAATTTGCACATTTCTAACCACATGAAGTAAGAAAAACAATTACATATGAATATCACTGTCCTGGCCACAAAAGCAAGAGAATAATAGCCATTTTCTGTACTTTTTAAACATAAGCAATCAGAAAATAACACTTACTACCATAGTTCCATCTCAGCTGTGCACATGTTGCGTGCGCACACATGTTTTCCAACCAGTGCACAAAGGAAATCAATGTGTGCATAACAGATTTCAAATTCTGTAGATAGCTTACTGAGTTTTTATTGAAAAGATATTGATTCCCTAGGTCTAATTCAAAAGTGTGCATATACTTTTGTCAGATGAAAAAAATTTGCACAACATAAGATTTTTGCACCCACTGACTACAAAAGATTAGAGGGAATAAAAACCGTGTTGCACAGTGTAATAACATGCTTAATGTTTACAGTGTCGAGTCTGCTCAGGTCATGCACCACCACAAGGCGGAAGTCAGTGACTTTCTTTTTTTTTTAAACTACTTTACCGTACTTTATTAGTAAGTCTTGCCTTAATTCCTAACCACTGACAATCCCTTTCTTTCAGATTTTTAATGCATTTCTATAGTAAAATCATTAGTAATGCATTTCCATTATACATCAATGCATTTCTATATTAAAATCATTAGCAATGCATTTTCATTATACATCAATGCATTTCTATATTAAAATCATTAGCAATGCATTTCCATTATACATCAATGCATTTCTATATTAACATCATTAGCAGTGCATTTCCATTAAACATATAATAACCCATTTGTAAGTCTTCTAAAGTCTTGGTATATATGCTTATAAGCATATATACCATCGAAAGTAATGCCCTTCTGTCTCTATAGAACCTTCTCTGAGGTGGAGAATAGTAGGATGAAACCCAGAGACACAAACTGTCACTACAGTAAGAGTGGTTATTGTCAAACTCCAGTCCAAGCTGCAGTTGACTTGGAAAGGCATGAATCCACCCTCCCTCAAGCTCTAGGTAACATAATAGGGTAAACTGAGCTCTCCAGTCTACAAGAAGGATAACTCTGATGAGGTGGTTGGTGGCTCCTGCAGCCAAGCTGATGCAAAATGTATCATGCTCTGCTTTCCTTTGGACTACATCAGTGGGGGGCCGAGAAGGGGATTCTGCTGACCGGGCATCCCAGAATCTCCATACTCTTCACCTAAGCTTCAGCCGTTCAGTGTCATTCCATTGCGGAATCGAGACAGAAGGAGGCCTTCTAATAGTCAAAAGTTATTTATTTAAAATTCTTTAGATGAAGCATTTTTCCTATTATTATTTTATTACTAGATTTAGTTTATCTTATCTTATTATTGTTGCTTTTTATCCCAACTCTCTTGGTCGATATACTCTTCATAACTACTATTATTTTCTATAGTTTTGAGAAGGGTCATTAACATTCAAATAGTTCTTTGGATGATTGAACTCCTTCTTGTTGTTTGCGTTGTTAACACAACATTTCTGGGAGGAAGTCCAGATTATTGACAGAGAACGCTGTTGGAAGCAGAGAAAAATCATTGAGGCAGCTCATATCAGCATGTTGACTGAATGCATTAGTCAGACAAGTGTGGAGTTCAACCTGATGTTGCTTCTGCTGCTCAACAGACCCAAACCCGACAGGACAAGGACAAAGAAACATCCGAATCCTATGTTATAAGGGTTACCTCCTTTTGAAATTAGAAAACTTCTGTTTACCCCATCACATTCGGATATTATACCTGAAGAAGGTTGAAGAATGGATTGGCTGAAACGTCATGTTAACAACGCAAAGGAGTTCAATCGTCCAAAGAACTATTTGAATACTATTATTTTATTATTACTTTTATGGACAGTTATGAGACTTGGATGAATTGCAGTGAGCATTTCAGTTGGACAACCATTTGTATGATTGAAATCATACTAATAGCATTTTGAATTTTGAAATATTGACCCATAGCTGGAACTTGACCTCTGACCCCTGACCAAAGTCTGTCAAGCTCTTAGTAAAGAAAATGTACTGACTAGGGGTGTAGCCAGATTCTAAAGTTAGGGAGAACAAGCACATAAAAAAGGCACCAGGGCTCTTACCAAATAATTTTAAATTCTACTTTTAATCACCACTACACACAGCACTGGTTTATTGCTGGGTTTAGGTTATGCATATGTTCTGACATTTATATGTATCTATCTATATATCCAGACTTTGCCCAGCCCTAACCATTCATAGTAGAAACTTGAAATTTTGCCTGCACACTCCACTCAATGAGTAGGGAAAATGTTTTTTATGGTTTTTGAAAATTTCCCTCCTAAATAGGTTTTTAATACATGGGTTCAATTTGCAATGTAAATTTGTGCCCACTTGTTTGTTGAAAATTCAGAACTTTTTTAGTGATCACAGCCCAACAAAAGGTGAGAGAAGTAACTTATTCATCAATCACCTGTTTTTCCAACTTTTTAATTGATCACCCACAACACAGCATATGTGATTCATAATATCCCTTAGAATGCTAGTTTATTTTGTATTTAAAATCAAAACACTAGAAAGATACAGTTTTAAAACAAGTACATAATTGTTATTTTCTTAATATAGAAATGCATTGATGTATAATGGAAATGCATTGCTAATGATTTTACTATAGAAATTCATTAAAAATCAGAAAGAAAGGGACTGTCGGTGGTCAGGAATTAAGGCAAGCCTATTTTAGTTTGACATAGGCTCATAAATCTATATTGTATTTAAAATAAAAACATGAAACGTGTGTGTTATTTAATTATTTTACATATTAAATGCAAAATGAAAACAAAACAAAGTAATATAAAAACTGTAGGAAACGACTACATTAGCCTCTTTCGTCCAGGCTTTTCAGTCCAGGAAGTTCTTCCAAGGCCACAAAAGATGAAGCGAAAATAAATACCAAAAGAATAATGAGATTTGACTTTTATTGCACAAGGGATCTAAAGAGTTAAAGAAATTGTTGAAAAGACCCCCCCCCCCTAATTACGCCACTGGTACTGACATTATTATGAAGTTAAAATCCTGCCGCTGGCCTTTGTGGTATTTGTCAAATATGATAAATGCATCTTCATTGATGCCCCCCCACACACACACTTCGACTCAACTTTTTTTCCTTCAGCAGATATAAAAACACTGGGCTCACTTCTGGTGCCGGCCTTAACTATTAGCTTTTCTCATGAGACTATTATTTTTATTTTATTGTTTAAAGTGGTGGCGACAGTGGATAATTTGCAAGAGACCCAGTCAGCCAAATAACTTTCACCAATTACCATGCACCGTTTTTTTTCTTCTCCCCCTTTTGCTACAGACCGTGAAAACAGTAATGGGGCAGACTTCTTTTTGTTTTTGTTTGAAAATACATCAACTTAATGTAGATCAGTGTTTCCAAAACTTTTTAGAGCGTTTAATTTCATCGGCCGCACCCAGTAAAGTCGGTAAAAAAAATGATACATTGAAAATTACATTTTAATAATCTAAAAAAAGGGAATCACTGATGTAGATAATTAGGAGTTATATATGATATACAGTATCGCCCATAAAATAAATATACCCCCACCACTATTTTATAGAAATTTAAACCAAACATAGCTGGATTTTATCATTTCTAGCGGAACATTACACAATCAAAACGGATATTATCAGGTATCATTTATGACCAAACTCTACAGCATTGAAACTCTGTTGCCAAAAATATGAATATGTTGCCATCCAAAGATGAGTACACCCTCATGAAAAAATATTTATGCCAAAAAATGTTGCTGTGGGCCAAACGGGCCTGTGGTTGCCCATATGTGTTGTAAAGTATCCACTTTTCATCACCTGTCACAATTTGTTTCAAAAGCAGAAAATTTACATTACTTTTAAGTAGGAAATTGCAGATGGAAATACGGTCTAGTAGATTTTTAGATGTGTCCAAGCATCTCTATAAAACACTTTTTGGTCAGTCGACCAGTCCTTAATATGTTAAATATCAGTTTTCTCAGACGAATTATGTTGGATTGATGTGAAACTTGGTTCAGACCTTCGAGTGGATAATCCTCATCTTCATCTTCCTCTTCCTCTTCCTACCACAACTAGTAATGCTAAATATCAATTTTGTCTGCCGTATCATGTTGGATTGATGAAAGTTGTTCCAGACTTTCGGATGAAACATCCTCATCATCTTCTTCCTCTTCTTCCTGCTACTACTACTACCATGGATGGTAGATGCATTATTGAACTAATGGTTCTTGTTTACTAAGCCACACATCAAAGTGACTAACATAACCAAGCTGGTGCAAATGATTTTCAGTGCTTGATTTGGATCTTTTGCATATACTGCTTATCTCCCGCATTGTATAATGTTGATTATTTTCAAGTAATGTTTTCATTTGTTCACTCAAATGGTCGATCTGACTGTGGAACATTATTCAGCTAGAAATCTGCTACTTCTTTCAACTTTCTCACTTTCCACTGGTGTTCTCTGCTAATTATCTGTACCTCATCCCAGAGAGGCTAATGTGTTATTATACAATGATTTATCTGAACTGTTGTCCTTATCTTGGTTGTTATAGTCGCAGTGTTTTGGATGCTGTACCCTTTGACCTGCTTCAGGTGCCTGTCTCAGAATTTCAAACTGAAACCTTTATTTAATCCATGGGGATGGAATCTTTTGTAAGGGATACTAGACAACCCTGTGACCCATTTAGTAACTAATCAGTGTTATGATATCCTGCCAGGAAAAGGTTATTCCCGTGTAAGACACCTGTGCGGAAATGTGAGTGACCCCTGTTACCTTAGGAAATAGGTATATTGCGTGGGTTTTCAAACAAATAGGATATGGGGATCGGAAATGCCGCCTGCGTAGGCGTTCGAGAAACCTATAAAGCAGACCTGAACGCAGACAGAAATCTCGGCACTAAAAGAAGAGACAGACATCAGCGGAGCCGGAAGGCCCGAGACGGCTGTCCCTGTTGGGGACAGACTGACGGTTCTCCTTATCTCTCTCCCACTCTTCACTCTCCGGCCGACAAAGATGTATACTCTGAAATAAAAATATGTCCAGATATTTTTACAAGCAAGTCTTTGAGTTTCCTTTCTATCCAAGTCCAGGACATGCACCCCGCTATACAACATGAGCACTAACGCAGACCCCACAATATTATTTTCAGTTATAAATTACCTGCCAGATTTCTTGAAGTTAACCCATTTTAGGGGTACCTGAAATCAATACCTCTGGCTACAATGTGCTGTTTCAGCCACATAGAGATCATATACAGATAAACAAATTCACACTTTTAGTATTATATACACTGACGGAAAATAAAATTATAACACCCTGAATATGTGTTTCAATTTACACAAGATTAAAAGTACAGGTAATTGAGCTGGACTACAGTAAATGATCACATATACAGATTGATATGTGTACAGGTTCCCAAATAAGGGTTGTATCAACAATACTCAGACCCCTTTGGTTTATGGTCAATGTTAAAGGAGGATATACAGTTTATTAATGAGGTTTGAATACTTTTGATACACCCCTTATTATGGAACCTGTGCACGTATCAATCTGTATATGTGATCATTTACTGTAGTCCAGCTCAATTACCTGTACGTTTAATCTTGAGTAAATTGAACCGTCAGATAAATAGATGGAAATCAAATCATTATTATTGGTGTGAGGACTGATGCAAATCACCCAGACTTTTTATTCACATTCTTTAAGTTAATGCATTTATGGGGATACCTTAAATCAATACCTCTGGCTACAATGCTTTTTCGACTACTTAGAGATCACAAAATCAGATTTATATACATCTCATATTAGTTAATTCTTCTGTTATTTTGTCTTCTTTGTTTAACAGTAGGCAATGGCAATCAGCAGTGCTAAAATTGTTGCGTTGGCTCTAAATTTTCTGTGGAATGCAACTAAAATTGAACACTCATTGTAGAGCCCCCCCACGCCCCTCCGAGAAAAAGGCAGTGCGGATGAAACAAAAACGTGAGAATAAAAAGAAGTGATAAGAATAAAGAATGATAAGTAATTTGTATTTCTTACCTGTTCACACCTTTAATTAACAGTCATGTTTTTTTCTTACCTGTATTTTTCTTTACTTGGGTGTTGACGCTTACTTAATAAATGGTGACAAATAAAAAATAGTTTAATAAAGAGAAAAGAATTTAAAGCTGGACTTTGACAGAAATGCCTCAGGTTAAGGTTAGGGTTGACAAACGGGATGTGTTTAACAGCAATTGTTTTTTGCTGGAAAATACAGTCATTTTGAGGTGTGTCTTGTGTTTTTAGAAACCTTCAACCAAAACTGTCAACATAGGTTTCGTCAGTTTTCAAGTCAGTCTGGTTATGTATTTATTGATTGATTGATTGTTTCGTTTAACGGCACATCAACCCTTGGTGGGCCATTTAGTGCCGAAGTCAGGGGGGGGGAGATCCCATGTCTAGAGACTTGAGGGGAGAGAATTCCAAATCTCTGTCACTGAGACAAATGCCACGAGGACCGGAATAAGCTGGTCAGTGGTCAAAAGCTTCTCAGGACGAATCCCGAGCATGCTGATGGTGATCGGCTCTCGACCAGCTGGCCAATATATCCTGTACAACTTCTCCCAGAGATACCCGAGCATGCCACAAGGACCCCCGAAGGGCTGTGGTTCTCTGAACTTCGAGGCCATGCCGGTTTCGAAGAACAGATACTACACTTTGATCTTAGCCAAAAGGCTGTGAAAGCGATCTGGTTATGTATTTAGATTTACTCCTTATTATGTGACCAGTGTATTGATGTGGTTAATTTATCTGACAATATTAGATTGTAATGACAATTCAGAAGACCTTGCTATGTACAAATAAGATTTCTTAGTTTATTTTGACATTTCTCCAGTTCATTCTGGCTTCTTCAGAAAAATTGATGGAGATACAAGAAGTTGTTTGTCACACACACAGTCCATGTCAACGGCTTTTTTGTGTTTTGAAAATTCATCCCATAATAGGTTTTTGGTGGGGGGTTCAATTTACGCTGTAAATTTATACTAAATTGGTCCCTTAGTCTGTGTCCAGCATCATTCATGCTTGTTTATTGAGAATTTTGGATTTTTTGGTGATCACTGGTCACAGTAACTTATCCATTTATCACCACTTTTTTCAAATTTTTTAATTGATCACCCCCAACACAGCATGCTGCCAAAAGATGTTGGTCATGTGACGATTTCAATTGAGTGACTAACCAGACCTATTTTTTAATAGCATAATGCCTGTTAAAAACAACAAGAGGCCAACAACAAAGTGTATTATCTGTGTGCTCCCTGACACTTCCGATATAAGATGAAAGAAATAGAAAAATTAATAATAATTGACAATGCTTCATCTAAGACATTCAAAGACTATTACATCTACTACTACTAGAGTAATAAAAAGCAACAGAAATCAAATGGAAGAAATACTAGACAAAAATAATAATAATAATCATTTAAGAAATTCATATCAGATGAAATGTGTTAAAATGAAAAAAGATGAATTTGAATAATGTGTGGAATAATCACAAAACTCCATTTTCAGAAACGGTGAATTGGCTGAAAATGTCAGCTTAACAACTGAATTAGACGCTAATGGTGAAGAATTTAAAATTTGAGACTCATTCATACAAAAGATGCCTTGTCCTCAACAATTTTAGTTGCTTTCCTTATCTGATATACGTCCAGAGAAATAAATTCTTGGGTTTGGGTTTAATTTAAAACACACCAATTCCCCCAAGACCCATGAATGGTGAAACTGGTGATGATTTTGGCTGGTGAATGACGGGGCAACATGGGCGGGAATGTTGAAGGGAGAGACTGAGAAGAGATGGGGGTGGGGAGAAGCCAGAAATATTTGTTGAAAGGTGTGGGGGGTGGGCTGCACACACAGACACACAGACAGACAGATGCACACAAGGTCTGTCCATAAAGTATCAAGCTATTTATTATTAACCAACAAAAAAAGAAGCCTACCTAGGGCAATGTTTACATTATTCTACACAGCGCTGGATTAAGACCACAATGGACCATATGCCGCCCATAATTAAGATCTGAACAGACAATGAAGACTTACTATTTAATAAATTCAAATTTCTAATTTTGAATAAATAAGAAATTGTTGAAGTAATGCAGTCAATGTAAAAAAAAGTATAAACTAAAAATATTATTTTATAGGTAAAATAATATTTCTATTCACGTGCTAAATGTATTAAGTAATCATTTTATTTATGATTGATCTTTTTCCCAAGGGATAGTGATAAAGTTCTATATTGCTATTTATTTGTGGGCCCCTTCAATGTCTACACCGTGGCACAGTTTGCTTATGGGCTAATCCGGCCCTGATTCTACACATTTTTAAGGCTAATCTCTTTGTGACAAATGACTCAATGTTTGGTTTATAACTCTCTTTGTGAGAAAAACAATTCATTTATAGACAACCTGTTGTTTATATTAAAGGATTAAAGCTTTCACATAGTAATTGTTTTATCTTTATTAAAAAATTTTGTCTGTATTTCTCTTTCTCTGTCTTTCTCTGTATATATTGCATGTGTGCATATATATATATATATGTTTGTATTTCTCTCTCCTTACAGGGATTTAATGATCTACCAATCTGTATGGCCAAAACCCACTTGTCTCTGTCACATGATCACAGCCTGAAAGGTGCCCCTAAGGGATTTATTCTACCAATCAGAGATGTCCGCGCGAGTGTGGGAGCCGGCTTCATTTACCCACTCATTGGAACAGTAAGTTCTTTTTGTTTCGTTTTTTGGTTGTTTTATTGATACAATAATACCTCAGTTAACGCTCTAGATGTGTTCCTCAATTATTCTGTGCTAAACAAAACAGTGCTATACAGGGTCATTATGACATAAACAGAGATATGAGCTTGATAGGTTATTTTTGACAGTGATATGAACACAAATGAAGGTGATAGACATTGTATGAACTTGTGCATAAACAGGAAATTTGGATTGATGTGGGTTTATGCAATGTGAATCATAGTTTCTCATGTGTTAGCATACAATTATTATCATAATGTATGTACTGTTATTCCACTCAGTGGCGGGCCTATTGTTGGTGTCACCCGGGGCGGTAACTCATGGTGTCACCCCTTTCACAACTTTTTGTGATATTGTGTAGACAGACATGAATCTTTGGTGATATTATGTGGTGTGAACATATAACTACTTTGTGCATGGATCCGCCCAAAAGTTTAATCACTTCTTTCATACCATATTGTCCATTCTCCCACAAAATTTCATTGAAACCCATTGAGAACTTTTGGAGATATCATGTGGACAGTCATTAGCATATACATAAATGTATGGAAAAAAAAACAGGAAAAATATCTCTCAATCAAATTCCTGGATCCGGCACCAAAGATTTAACCAACTCTTCCCTACCCCATTTCCCACCCTTCCACAAATTTTCATTGAGTACTTTAGGAGATATTGTGTGAACAGACAGATCTTTCATTAGAAAAAAGAATTACTATAGGAAAAATGTTTAGGCAGTCATCTTGGTGTCACCCCTTCTGATAGTGCCACCCGGGGTAAGCAGCCTCCTCCACTCCCACCTTGGTATGCTCCAGATTCCACTGTAAATATTGTGCCAACAATCATTTTAAAATATATGATGTCATTCAAATGTTTCTTTGGACGATTGAACTCCTTCTTGTCGTTTGTATTGTAAACACAACGTTTCGGCTGATCCATTCTTCAGCCTTTTTCAGGAGTACAATCTGAGTGTGATGGGGTAAACAGAAGTTTTGTTTTTAAAGGGGGTAAGCCTTATAATGCAGGGTCCGTGTGTTTCTGTGTCTTTGTCTTGTCGGGTTTAGGTCTGTTGAGAAGCGGAAGCTAGATCGGGTTGAACTCTGCACTTGTCTCAACAAGATGGAATGGATTAGTGCTGTGTATCTCATCTGGTAGTTTCTGTCCAGAGCTGGTAAAATAACACTTGGGGTTGATGTATATCACTACATGATAAATTATTGTGTATGTTTATGTGCTTATTTTCATAGACATGGCACATTAACGTAAGTGTACAGTATACAGTTATTTTGGAGACTGTCCGTGATGCTGTTTTCCATTATTTATTTCGGAGGCCCCTAATTAGCTCATCTCACTGACCATTGCTATTGTATTGAGTCTGATCTTCAATAGGTGCCCTAATATTGATATTTACTAAGCTTAGTATGGCACAAAGCTTACAGTGAAGAGCACCCAGTGACAAACAAATTCCTCCCAAGACCGGGTAAAGGAGGAGGCTTTGACTAGCAACTCCCACCCATAAAAGGCCACTTGTTACTGAGACCGCAGCAGCAGCATCACCCCAAAGAGAAAAAAAGTGTGGTGTGGTTGTGGCCCTATGCTCCACAAGGAGTCTACAGGAAGAAACAAAACTTGATTGGACAATTGAATTCCTTCTTTGTGTTCTTGATGTTAATGATTATATACTTGATGAAGGCTGTAGAATGGGACAGTTTCAATTGTGTTCTTGATGTTAATGATTATATAGCTGATGAAGGCTGTAGAATGGGACAGCCTAAATGGTGTTCTTGATGTTAATGATTATATACCTGATGAAGGCTGTAGAATGGGACAGCCTAAATGGTGTTGTAACAGCATCCAAAACACAAAGGGGAAGTTAAATTATCCAAAACAAATATGGATGATAAAGACTCTTCTCAAAGTTATAGACTAGGGGTCGGCAACCTTTTTATCTCCTTGGGCCAGATTGTGTATTAATGTGGGCCAGATAAATGCCATAAAAAAACTTGACATATAGGGATTATCCATTTAAATACATCTAGTTTTTTTTTGCCTCAAATCAATGAATAACGCTTGCTAGAAAACCATTTGTGCTTAACCAAGAATGCCAATTAGTAATCAAAGAACTCAATCAAAGTATCTTTAAAATATGAAAGGTAAGCATTGTATCGCTATACTTGTTCACGGACTGGTAAAAAGCCCTTTGCAGACCGGATCTTTGCTTATAAAAATATCTCCTACCCTCCATTTTAAACAATGGACTCTTCCTCTGAAACTAGTCTTTTTAGTTTCTTTTCTAAAAGGAAATCATCAAACAGAATTCAAATAGAGGTAGTCCTCACTTTTCAAAAATTTGTTCACGCCACTTTTTTTCAGGAGAAAAGTGAAAATAGCGTTCAGCTTTTGTTTTGCAGCAAGCCATTATAGAGGCAGCACGCACCTTCCTCTCTCTTCTACACCCGAGTCTCCTGTACCTCCCACCATAACCATCTGCAATGACTCATCCCAACATACCATCCTAACCATTTTGGGGGTCTGCGGATTCTCAAAGTTTTTTCCCACATGAATGGTAATTTCTTCGCTTTTACGCCATTTTGGCTAATGAAAGCCTCTTACAGGAATGCTCTACTTTTGGATGATGGGGGGAAACCTGTATAACCAGGAATATTTTCACACTCATCATAAAAGATGAGGAGCAAGGAATTGGTAGAAACATACGTTGGTCTAATTACTGCATGGTATCTATTGACCGATATAAGGTACATAGGGTACTTTAACTAGTTTTTAAATGAAGCTGATTTGATTGAATTTTCAAATTCTTCCTTTTTCTTTTTGCAGATGAGTACGATGCCCGGATTGTCGACACGTCCCTGCTTCTACGATATTGACATCGACCCCGAAACGGAAGAGATTGTTGGCCTCTCTTAACAATGATCCCTGGCCTCTCTTAACAGTGATCCCTTAATCCATGGATCGAGTTTGAACAAACAACGAAAACATTGCTTAGGGCCCTTTTCGTATTTATATAAAAATAAAACAGAAAAAAAAACACGCTGGTCATTTTTGGGGTTAAGCCATATTGCAGTAAGGCCTTTTAAGTTTCTGACTGTCAAGGCGGCCACCCAGTGCCGGATTAACTATCTAGCAAAAGGAGCATATGCTACAGGCCCCGTAATATTAAGGGCCCCGTGCTAAATGCTTTCAAGCTATCAATTCCGATTCAGTGACTATGCATTTGCTCTATTACTATGGTATTATACCGCCATCAACTTTTATGAACAACTCGGTGTTTAAGGTTAGCGATTTTAGCAAATTTTCACCTTTTAATTTGGGTTATTATTAGTGTGGTGTCTATGTGATATATATACAACACATAAATACGAAGGTATTTGAAACTGAAATCATAGCCACTGCACAAAGATCAAAACAAAAACAAACTAATATTGTTACTGAAATGTCAGACATATTTGTTGTATTATCTGGCTGTATAGCAAAAAAAAAAAATTGAATTACTTTGCGAATAAAAATGTGTGTGTTTTACTATTTATGTGTATTTTCTTAATTTAAGGCCCCTCTATAACATATGCTAAAGCACAATCTTAATCCGGCCCTGCTGGATGCTGCCCAGGAACAAAGTTATTTTTATGACTCTAAGTTAACCTTTGTGGAAATGGGTTTACAAAAATATATTTGAGAAGAATTGATCTAAGTTAACAGGACTCGGAAAAAGTGATGCATTTTATAATTAATTTTAATTGATTAAAATTGTAGAGACAGTTATTAATATTGGATAGTATTGAAATAATACAAATATACTTTACATAAAACACTTTAGAAAATAGAATAGAAAATAGATATAAAATATGATAATATCTAAGATGTTTTCTGGAATAAATCATTACAAAATAAATTTGCATGATATATATATTTGTTTGATATATAATATAATTTCCCCAAAACAGGTCCATGGAAAGACAGCTGATGA
>VCCN01002035.1:1272302-1286321 GCA_006491835.1 Architeuthis dux
TGCAAAAACCGGAAGCATATTAACGATTATATCAGATTTGGATTTGTGTCAACCCCAAAGGGTAAAGACACAAAGGTACCCCCAGTGTGTAATATGTTACAAGACTCTGAGCAACGATGGCATGCGACCAACAGGTTTGGAACGCCACTTGAAGACAATGCATCCTGCTCTAGCTTCCAAACCCAAAGAATTCTTTGAAACAAAAAGGCAGACCTTAAAGCAAGCTAAAATGGACAGCGGTGGAGCATTTCGGCAATAGACTCGATTGTTGAGGCTTCCTATGAGATCTCTCTGTTGATTGCAAAGAGCAAACAGAGCCATAATATCAGAGAGACCCTCATAAAACCTAATATACTGAGTGCAGCAGAGCTCGTTTTAGTGAAGGAGAGTACAAACAAGCTTTCGCATATCTCTCTATCCAACGATACCATCGAAGGCAGGATCAATGAAATGTTTGAAGACATCAAAGATCAAGTTCTTCGGCAAGAGCTTCTCCTGTAGTTGTCATCCAATTGGACGAAACGACTGATGTCGCTCATTGTTCTCAGCTACTGGTGTATGCCATCCAATGCAGCAGATATATTTCAAGTGGTATCAGACTTCCCCCAGGAAAAACATATTTCGTGGGACTCACTCACTGAACATTTCAGATACAGATTTAGCAGTAAGGCTACGGACTTATTGATCCACCTTCATATGTGTATACATGTATACGCATGTGAGTGGATCAATAAGCCCGTCGCCTGACACGTAGTTATTAGCTGGATTTCGATTTGAAACTTTCACTGTATAATGTTTGATCTATGTGATCGAAATTCGCCACTGTATTGACAAGGAAGGAGATTACGTTGAAAAATAAATATTTGTTGCGTAGATTAAATGCTTTTGTCATCATTAGGATACAAACTTATTAATGTGTTTACAGGCTCATACCGCATGGCAAATGTTGTGGTGGAGGGTGGTGCGTGACCAAACTAAATTCAGTTGGGGGTTTCGGGGGTACCATTTTCGGCAGTCTAATATTGGCATAAAATCATATTAAAATCATGCAAAAAGTTGGAGCCCCCCCCCCCCCCCCCGCGCGCTTGTTACAGGGCTGATTTACGCATGTGAGTAGCGTGTGTAAAAAATTATACAACAGTCTGCATGGATTCACGTTTGCTAAGACAAACTTACTCCTTAACGTGATTCGAAAGAGGTCGACGATACGTAATTTATACCTCCACTCTGTCAAGTTTTGAAAGACGAGGTTCCGCTTGGAGGTCTTTGAAAAAAAAAGAAGAAAAAACAAGACTGAGTAACTCCGCCCATTTTTCTTCTGATAGTCACGGATAGATTAGTTTGTTTTGTTGAAAACAAACGAAAATCTTTCGTCAATTTTAGAATAATGTGGGACTGGGTGACTCATAATTTCCAGTGGAGACGACGACGACGATGGAAGAAGACGAAAGGTTGACCTAATTGAAGTAGCTGCTTGGAATTTTGTATCGATTGTAAAAAAAAGACACCCGGTATTTACTTTATGCAACACCCCTGAGTGGATTGATTGCTTGCCTCGACAATCTTGATCACCAGCCACAAAGACTGTGGTTATTGTGTTTTCAGGGGATAATTCTGGTAACACAGTGAGACGGTATCTTGAACGAAATACTATCGCCCAGCGATGGAATGGATCTCAGAAAAGAGATCGACATAGCTCTGCGATGCACTGCAAATTCTTCAGTGAGACTAAAATATGGTAGTTCCTGTGGTGCCCTTGGTCCTTGGGTTCCAGGTCCCCCGGCCAAGTTGAACTTCGGCGCCCTTAAAAGTATACTAATATTATCGTAATCATTCGTTTATGTTTTACAATAAGAAAAAGAAATATGAAGCAAAACATGTTTATAACCTGGTAAATTTCCTTTTTTTCTTAGTTTTACCGAGTATTTAACTGTCAGATATTCCTGAAAAATCCGACGTCATATGAGAGAATTTTCTTATTTTGACCGTTTTTATTCGGTTTTATTCATTTCCCCATTTTTGACTCCTGCCCCCCCCCCGGACTTGGCGCCCTCTGTGACTGTCCATGTTGTCGGTACCGCGGGTTGGCCCTGGATTCCTGGTTACTTTGGGAAATCAAAAATAGACGCTAAAAAAACAAAACTATGAACCAACTTGAGAGGCAGACATTCAACACCGCCGCATATAGGTATATATTTATTTATTTTCTTCTCGTCTTCAGCAATGCCTTCTTCACTTCACTTCCTAATGTTGAGAAGCCAGTGTGCCCGAGCTTGCATTTATTCAGTAAACGGTGACCACAGGGATTTGGTAAGTACGTATCAAAAACTTAGTTGTTGGCAGTACTGCTCCTTAGTCCACCCTAATAAATTCATCATGTGATGGATCAATCGATTTTATGTCGGGGGGGAGGGCGCAGATTCGAGAATATTCGCAGCTTGTTAGAAAATCGCCAGACATGGCTAAATAATTTCTGGTGTCCATGAACTGGTGCTGTTATCTTCGCCGACTTTATCTTAGACCAGTGATTGCCAAAGTGGGCGCTGGAAGTCAAGACGGCGGTCTGCAGCGTTGGAAATCGAAGGAAATTGAAAGTCAGGGGGGCGTTCAGAGGGTAGGGGAACAAGGGGTGGATCGGGACAAGGGACAAAGAATACAAATTTCATTTTCAATGTATCATTTTTGCCCGTTTTCAGAGGGGGAGGGCTCTGATGAAATATATGCTCTAAATAGTCCGAAAAGGTTTTGGAAACACTGTTTTAGACGAAAGGACAACGAACTATCCGGACCACATAAAAAAACAGTTACAAATACAGATCAACTGAAATTTTGTTTTTTATTTAGTGACACCAAGAATGCAATAATAGTTATTGGGGACAACAATAATAGAATTTGACACGTTCATAGACAGATTAGAATTATACATTTTCGAATATTTCAAATATATCCGTAAATATTTTCGCAGGGAATGACTAGTTTATAATAAACAACATGTTGCTCTAAAAATATAATAAATGGAGCGGAATGAAAATGGGTCGGCTACGATGTATTTTGAAACCATGTCAAAATGAAATTAATTTCAATTCAATCCAACATCCCCAACAGTTGTTATGTCACTTGTGGTGGTAAAATACGGGAAGCATCTAGAAGCATAAGGAATATAATTTTTAAAAGCTCCATGCAGAAGTTTGTGGTGATTAATTAAAGAATTTAGGTTTAGGATTATTCATTGATTAGAGAAACTGTTACTGGTAATAAATGATATCTTTGCTTCGCTTTTTGTTGCTTCCCGTTGCTTCTCGTATTGTACCACAACCTTTATGTCACACGTTTTTTTAAAAACCGTGCAGACTCTACTCTAAAACGTAAACCTTCTTGTATGCTTTTTCTTGCTTCGTTGGATATATGCAAATAAACTACTCGACATGATTCGAAAGAGGCAGACGACACAATTTAGCCCCCTGCCTCGCTTCGCTTCGTTTTGAAAGACGAGGTTACGCTTGAACGTGTTTGAAAGAGAGGCTCAGTACCAAACCCCATTTTTTATAGTCAGGGATAAATTTAGTCGTTTTGTTGAAGAGACACAAACAATCTTTCGTCAGTTTTAGAATAATGTGGGACGGGGTGACTCATAACTTTTGGTGGGGACGACGACGATGGAAGGAGTCGAAAGGTTGACGTAATTGAAGTAGCTGGTTGAAATCTTTTATCGGAAAAACAAAAACACAATAACAAACAACGCCTGGCACTTACATTACATATACAGGGGGAGCAAAAAGTATCCGATACATTGCAAAAATTATATTTTAACATACAGACATGCTTTCAGGTCTGAAACATGATTCTCAATAACCCAGGGCTCTCCAGCAATACCTCACAATATTAGCAGGCTTCGTTGGTTTTCATAGTGTGGCAGCCTTTGCTCGATCTTGAAGCCTCTTATTATATTTATGCTTTTTCTGTTGCGGACAATCCAAGTTTAATCAGGTATATTTGACTTGTTCGATTTGGCGATAAAACCTTAACATCTCACTTCGATAGGAAATATACTGGGGTTGATGTTACAAATTAATGACTTTCAACTTCATTATTGCGTTAATATCTAATCAATACGTTGTATAGTTATACTTTGTAAGACCAAGGATTATCATTACCGCCAATTTAAGACGCTTAAAGTATCATCAACCTATATTGGTTATCCAGCCATGTCTTACACATTCTTCTCGTAGATATTCCTACTTTCCAGCTTGTTATTATATTAGAAAATATCGAATGAATTGAAGAAACAACAGCAAAATATACAAAAGGCACTGCCGAAAGGACACAAGAAAGAATTTCTTCTCACAAGGAACAATAAATAATTGGAACACCTTGGTGGATTATGATCCAAATATACTGGAAACAAATACAGTTAATAACTTCAAAAACAAATATGACAAATACACGACACAAAACAAACCTGAGAACCAACCAATAGTAAATAAAACAACTCTAAATAAAAGTGCAAAGGTGAGCTATAAGCTCAAATATGTGTATCATTTACTCGCTACAAAATGTAATGTGGGAAATTTCATGTGGGGTATTTCAGTGGTATGTTGATGAGCCAAGTCAACATTTTCCTCGAAAGGAACTGTTACTCCAACGACGGGACCTTTTTTGGATTAACTGTTATTAATTCCTTAATTTATTTCCGAGTGTGACACAATGACGAACGAGCGTGGTTGGGGAAGAGACTGGAATCATGTTGACTAGTCTATTCTTAGCTAGATCCTTTTGTGATCCTGGCATACAGATCCTTTTGTGATCCATGCGTACAGATCCTTTTGTGAGTCAGGCATACAGATCCTTTTGTGATCCTGGCGTACAGATCCTTTTGTGATCCATGCGTACAGATCCTTCTGTGATCCTGGCATACATATCCTTTTGTGATCCATGCGTACAGATCCTTTTTGTGATCCAGGCATACAGTTCCTTTTGCGATCCATGCGTACAGATCCTTTTGTGAGTCAGGCGTACAGATCCTTTTGTGATCCGGGCGTACAGATCCTTTTTGCGATCCGGGCGTACAGATCCTTTTGTGGTCCGGGCGTACAGATCCTTTTTGTGATCCAGGAGTACATTTTTCCTTACACCAAAAGAATTCATCCGTCGCTCACAATCACTGTAATACCATATTTGATTCATGGGATCAGAATTATCTCTCAAACGCAACATATACAAACATATACAATGATATGCAGTAAACTCTCGTTGTATCGGCACTCGTTCTAACGGCACTATTTAATAACACATGTTTTCAGCAACAACACATCAATATTTCAGTGCATTGTTTTAAAAACTAACATTAGTAAACCTTTAAAATAACCCGTATGTGGGGCATTAGACTGTGAAAGCGTAATAAAAAGTCATTTTTGTCTGTACTTTTTGATTTCTCATTATTAATACACTTCGTATAAAATCCACCGGCACTTTTAAATCCCCGAGGGTGCCGTAATTACGAGGGTCTACTGTATATACAAATGAATGATGATGGAGAGAGGAAAACCAAAATATAATGTAAAAGAAAAGGCCTGGCTGCTCCATGCTCAAACTCTACTCCTACTTCTACTCCCTTGCGTAATTCTACTATAACATTTTGGAGGTATGTAAGACTTGTCAGTTTAGCGCAGCTGGTAACACACCACTATATCACTAGATCATGAGTTCAAATCACGGTAGGGGAATGGGGATTTTACATATCGATTTACTCCTCTATGTTTGGTGACGATTGTTCCTGTTTTTGTTCGTGTTACATAGGAAAGTAAAGTCAACTCTGACTTTGTCCTGACAATAAACAAAAGTGTCTGTGTGTGTGTGTGGGGGGGGGGTAGTATAGGGCCCTTGTTTCCCACCTAGTTTCTAGTGGTAGAAAGCCTACTGTCTTCACGCGGATTATGTGCTACGTTTTTGTACCCATCTGAAATCTTTTATCGGAAAAACAAAAACACAATAACAAACAACGCCTGGCACTTACATTACATATACAGGGGGAGCAAAAAGTATCCGATACATTGCAAAAATTATATTTTAACATACTCCGCTTTTTTCTTATTACCAGAAACAAGCAACTAACCGGAACTCCACACTTTCCCCTGCAACATTGGCCACGATAAATCTTCCCCTCGCGCCGACATGCACAAAATCGATTCTCGCCTCCAACTTAACCCACTAACTGCGACAGGTGGTGAAGAGTAATAGTCATCCATTGCAAGATAAAAGCCCTTGTCCATTGCAAGTTATCCATTGCAAGATAAAAACCCTGACTCACATATAGAACTCAGTTGCCATCGATCACAATAAAACGGAAATTTTATTGAGTTAGCCATGAAACTGCAATGACGGAAATTCCCGTCATTCGCAGTTAATGGGGTAACTAACAAGGGAATTCCTCAGGGAATGTTGATTGCCATACGCTAAGTAACCGAGAAAATCGTCGTCCAACACACGACTATATCTAGTTATGACACATTTAACATTTAGACAACAAACATAGACAGATGGTAGTTGTAAAAAGTTAAAGAGATTATTATTGTTGTGTCTTCGTTTCGTCTCTATTTCTCTCGTAGCCATCAATTCTTTCCCCATTGACTTTTTGATGAATTGTCTCCATTCTTGACGATTATCTACATTTTTTCCTCCACTGGTCCAGGACACGGACACATATCAGAGTATTTTTGCATGTATCTTCATAGCGTAGTTTGAGAGGCCCAACAGGTTGGGTTCCATCAGCCAATTCACCATACAGCAAGGCTTTTACTGGTCTGTCATTGTCAAATATGGTGACATTGCTTAACCACCGCAGACGGCTTCTAACAAGCTCTATGTCTTCCACGTCTGCTTTTGCTAGTATGTCTATTGTCAAATTCCAGTGCAAGTTGGTGTTAACTTTGTTCCCCCCCCCCACCCGTAACAAGAACAACAAGAACAATCCTCACCAAATTTAGGGGAGTAAACTCTTCACTGTTTGTCTATTCCGTCACATTAAACCAAACCGATATATACCGTGAAATCACGGCCAAATGAATGCTAGGCGGCTCTCTTACTTAACTGACAATCTTATGTATCTATGAATTTATTTATTATATATACAATACAAAATGTAACCATCTTCAGTCGAAATAGAAGTTGGTGTGGAGTTGACCCTGCAGCAGCCAGACTTATTTTTCTGGTGTAATTATCTCGAGGAGAAGTTGGGGAAGAATCGGAGGGACGGGGGAGCATTGGAAGGGGGTAGTTTTCTACCCCTCTTCATTACCTCGCTCCACCCGTCGGCGTCGCAGAAACTGGCGTATCTTGCCCTGTTGGATATGTTCGATTGTTGTGTCGATTGTTGTGTCGATTGTTGTGCCCGTGTTGGACCTTTGGCTGGCATTTTATTATTCGTGGAGTAACTGGGACATATGCCATGGCTGTTAACAAAGCCAGCAGTGGGGTCCCTTCTGTCTTCGAGCACCACTTGTAGATTTCTCCCACGACAGATGATAATATCTGGAATGGCGTTATGGACACAAATATGAAAGTATCCACGATTTGAGCCGCTGCAACCGATGACGGTTACTACTTCTTAGTTACCTCGGTCTTTCAGCCTCTCGTATATTTCGTCTCAAGTTTTTTTATCTTGATTTCAGTGCCAGCCAGCTCTCGGCCCATCTCCTCTTCCGGAAGCAAGATGTCCCATGAGGCATAACTCCTTCTAACTACAGGAAACCCCCGATTAACTAGGTTCCGATTAACGCGCTAACAATTTCTTTATCCCAAAAATCGAATAGCGCGCCCCAAAATTCGATTAGCGAAGTATTTAAAAGCTAATTAAAAATAATTTAATTTGTGATAAAATAACATTTTCTATTTTACTTCGCTTCTTCCAAAACGTTCTTTTTTTTTACAGTTGGGACCTACAGTGTGTGTCTGCGCCCTTTTGACAAAAAGCGACAGGCGAACCACAACAAGATTTTTAAAATCTAGCAAAAATAAAATGCTCTTTTCCCTAAACTTATAATCCTGACAATTTTTCTAATTTTCTTTTGGTATAACTTGGTTATATTGAGTGGTACTAATATTTACTTGGTTATATTGAGTGGTACTAATCTTTACTTGGTTATATTGAGTGGTACTAATCTTTACTTGGTTATATTGAGTGGTGCTGATCTTTACTTTGGAAACCCTAGTGATGCTGATATTTACTTCATACGTAGTTTCTGTTTCTGGGCCCGAAGTCTTTGTTGGGTGTGTCAGTTTTGTTGTTGTTCTTTTGAGAAGTGGCAGAAACTGTTGCTGATGTTGAGTTAGTTCCGTACCCTTGGTGCATCCAACGGCTGTGGTAATCTTGGACATTGTCTTGTAGAGGGAGATGTGTCCTCCCCCACGCCACATTTGTCCATATTTAGTCCTTTACGGCTAAAAAATATATAAATATTCAATTTAAAAAATAGTCAAATATTCAATTCACAAAAGAAAAATACTGAGCACGTCTAGAAACGTTAATTTGAATTCAGAGATTTGAACTAGAAAGCACTCAGAGAGCGTATACCCCCGTCAACGCCGTTGTCACTAAAAGCTGAACAATCAGAGTACACATCCCAGACTATGCCGTGACAAAAGCTTGTAATAAGTACTCATAATTATTTATAATTAATTGTCTTTGCACCACACTTCCATTATGGTGACGTCCTCCTCGATGACGTCATTACGGTGTTATTACATCCGAAAAGCCGAAAAATTGCCTTATCTCGGAATGATAACAAAATCGACGAAAAAAAGAATTCCTGGATCCGCCCCAAATCAATTGTTCATTGGTCCATGGCCCATTCTTCTACAAAACGTTACTGAAATTCATTGAGAACTTTTTGAGATATTGATGGACAAACAACAGACAAACAGACAAACATGAATGAATAAATAACATCTGTCCAACTTTGTAGCGGTAATTAACTCTAAAACGTAAAAAACCTTCTTGTATATCAGTGATTCCCAGAGTAGTCGCTACCACCCCCTTGGGGGCGCTGGAAGACTGGGGGGGGGCAAGGGCGGATCCAACCTGTTGAACTGACCGTCTTCCAAAATTGGCGGGGGGAGCTTTTATAGGAGAAAATTTTGAAAATTATGTATCCAAGATTGTCTAAAATTGCGTCTCAGGGCATATCAGCTACTAAAAATAAGTGTTGTCTAGAAGTCTATTTAAAACCTGTTTTAAAGGTTTGTATGTGATACCCCAATTTTTTTTTTGGGGGGGGGATGGTACTTTTAGGGGGTCTGGGTCTTGAAGGTTGTCATGTGTTCAGACGAAAAGATTTAAAACTCGGAAGACGCTCAGAAAACAGTATATAAATAAACATTTTCGGAAAAATTATGAGGGTCTTCCAGAAGCCCCTAGAAGCCCCCCTGGATCCACCCCTCGGAGGGGGCACTGGAAGACAAAGTGCAGTAATGGGGCGTTGTAAGACAAGGGGTGGTGAGGGGGCAAATCGATATCTTCTACTCATAACATTGTATGTCTGAAAAGCAGATTTTATTTATAGTGTCATCACATTAGGTCCATCCTTCACATCAATTATCCACGTGTATAATAATTAGCAATGTAGTGTTTGTCCTCTGCAACGCTAAGGGACGCAACTGACGTAGTCAAATAGAATTTTATGTTCTGATGACGTAGTAAAAATGCTGAATTTAAAGAATAATAAAAATATAAAAAATAATAAGAACAAAAAGAAAAAGAAACAGAGCGCTATTCTCCAAGCTCACTACTGCAATGCGAATCTCTATTATCCACGTATATAAAAATATGTAATGTGTATCCATATAATTCAACACTGCACTGCCTTGTGTGCTGACTAATATATCTGGCGAATCTCAACTTCGTACAATGGTCAATTGTCGAGTAATGTCAGTGCATACACGTAGATATTTATTATTCAATTGTAGTTAGATATTCTAACTATAATAATATGCCATGAATATTTATTTATTTGTCTTCTGTCATGTTAAGGGGTGCAACTGACGTAGTAAAATATAATTTTATGTACTGATGATGTAGTAAACATGCTGAATTTAAAGAATAATAAAAATAAAAAGTAATGAAAAAATAAAATAAAATTCCGTTTGTGATCAACAGAACACTATCTCCGAGCTCACTGCAATGCACATTTCTATTATCTACGTATATAAAATGCAATGTGTATCCATATATTCTTAAAGCTCACTGCAATGCAAATCTCTATTATCCACGTATATAAAATGGAATGTGTATATCCATATATTTCATAATATATGCCGTCGGCACTGGTGAACTAATTTTTATAATAATTAATCAAGTACTTTTAGACTCTTTCATACAATTATATTTTGTGTTAAAATAAATTCTTAAATTAAAAAAGAATTTATTAAAATTTAACTTTTAATGTATCATTTTTGACCGACTTTACGGGGGGGGCAGATGAGAGGGGGCGGGGCGCAGATGAAAGGGGATGGGGCGCAGATGAAAGGGGACGGTAGTCCGAAAAGTGTGGGAAACACTGTTGTATACATTTATCTACTTCGTTGGAAATATGCAAATAAACTACTAAACGCGATTTGAAAGAGGCAGACGACACATACTATATCCCTCCACTTCGTTAAGTTTTGAAAGACGAGGTTCCGCTTGGACGTCTTTGAAAGAGAGGCTCAGTACCAACACCTTTTCTTTTGATAGTCATGGATAGATTGATTCGTTTTGTTGAAGAGAAGCGAACATCTTAGAATAATGTGGGACGGTGTGACTCATAACTTCTGGTAGAGACGACCACGATGAAAGGAATCGAAAGTCTGACCTAAATGAAGTAACTGCTTGAAATGTTTCATATATACTTATAGTTAGGGTCAGGTTGGGATGAAATACAAAGCAAATGAACCTTAGAAACATATATAATGCTATTTATGTTAAGACATACACACCACATATAGAGTGTTTAAAAAAGGATGCAACCGTCTTTTTGACAACTTCTATTTAAATTATTTTAAATCTAAAAACTATTTTTAAAGATACAAATTACAAAAAGATACTAATTACATTTTAACTTCACAATAGATCTTGAAAGTGATTTCCTTTAACGTGGATGCAGATTCGTACCCGTTTCATTACATAAACGCTTCATTATATTGGAAAACGACATAGCTGACACAACACAAAGGAATTGATGCTCGAGTGAGGCTAGCACATGATGCAATCATTTCAACTGCCAAATAATGCTGTCTCTGAGCATAAAGTTGCCACGTGACTAATATCGTAGCATAAAAGTTATGTGCGCGTAAATTCTACCCTCTTATCTTTAGGGTTGCATTCTTCTTGAAACACCCTCTATATAAATAGTAGCAGTGTGTCCAATAGAGCCTCCTGGGGTGTGTTATTCCTGATTTTGTTTTTGTTAAAACTCTGTGTTAATCCATATAAGCACCTATACAATTCAACCAACTACAGTGTATTACATAACCTCGAGTAAAAATACAACCTGTGCTGGTATACCACAGGTTCTTGAATCATTGTTCTTGGGTCGTTGTCCACTGCTGTCAATAATTCTTCATTAAGAACAGGTTTGGGCCTCCCTCGATGTTTATCATTGGTATCCATATTTCCAGACATAAACCAATTGAACCAAAGCTGAACAGTTTCAATTGTAGTACTGTGCGCTATTTAAACGCGTTCAGTTAAATGTTCAAGACCCCCCCCCCGCTGAAATGGTGGGCGGGGTCTTGAATTCCTGTGGATCCTATACGCCAGCGAATACGAGAATTACATTTTTGAAAAGTTTCAATAAAAGTCGCATAAAATGAATTTAGGAATCTGAAATGTATAACTTATTTTGAGTGCGCTTGTATGTTTGTGTGTTAATGTTTGTGCATGTGTTTGTGTTTGTGCGTATATGTGTGTCTGTGCGTGTGCGCGCTTGTTTATGTGCATATGTGCGTTTGTGTTTGTGGACCTGCTTGTGTGTGTGTGTGTGTGTGTGAGTGAGTGTATGTCTATATGTGTGTGTCTGTGCGTTTGTATATGTGCGCGTGTGTAAGTTCGTGTATATATGTGTGTGTGTTTCTGTGTTTTTGTGTATGTATTTATGCCTTTGTGTGCATGTGTGTGTGTGTGTGTTGTTGTTGGTAGAGATGGAAACGGTGTTTCCCCCCACCCCCCGTGGATGACATGTCGCTACGAGTGACATTTACAAGTTACGAAAATAGATTAAACTACTCCGGGCCGGATCCAGGATTTTGAGCGGGGGGAGGTCCAATTTTTGTCTCACTCCATCTGTCTAATTAGACAATGCATATAATAAGTGTTTACTTTTAGGGTTGATTTTTAAAAAAAATAAAATTTCTTCATCTAGACATTTGAAAAATATTTAAAATTTAATTGGTACTTTTGCTGTTCGTCTGATGTTTACCCGTCTAATGTTTAATTACTCGTGAACAGATTCGCGGATATATTTGAATTTCTAGGAGATGATTGTTTTTGTGAAAAGAATATCTGGGTGGGCGGGCATGATAACTGCCCAACGAGCCATTTTTAAAGAGTTGTAAAAATCTGATTCAAAGTTTGACGAAATTCCACTCTGCATTCTGATTCTGATGCATATTACAATGATTCTTATGTGAATAGATCTTGAAAAAACTATTTTTAAAGATACAAATTACAAAAAGATACTAATTACATTTTAACTTCACAATAGATCTTGAAAGTGATTTCCTTTAACGTGGATGCAGATTCGTACCCGTTTCATTACATAAACGCTTCATTATATTGGAAAACGACATAGCTGACACAACACAAACGAATGGATGCTCGAATGAGGCTAGCACACGGTGCAATCATTTCAACTGCCAAATACTGTTGTCTCTGAGCACTAAATTGCTACGTGACTAATATCGTAGCATAAAATTTACGTCCGCGTAAATTCTACCCTCTTATCTTTAAGGGTTGCGTTCTTCATGAAACACCCTCTATATAAACAGCAGCAGTGTGTCCAATAGAGCCTCCTGGGGTGTGTTATTTGAACATAATCCCTGATTTTGTTTGTGTTAAAACTCTGGTGAAAATCGCGTGTCATTTTTTCACACGCGATATTTCCATTATTTTTACGGTTAGGAAACTCATTTTAGTCTTGTTTTGAAGCTTTGATACTAAGCCTTTGCTTTCAATATGCATAACAACGTTCCGAACAATCCTTCTAGCGTGAATAAGCAAAACCTGGGAACTTTTGTCTTTTTGTTTGCCTGCATTGTAACTTTGTAGGTATTGAAGATCCATTAATGCAATGAGCATCAGAATCATAATGCAGAGTGTTCAAGCTTCAAAATAAATAAAAACTGAGCATTGTAGCTCTAAAAATAACGAAAATATCGCGATCGAAATTTCGTTTGAATCCGATTTTCTCAAATGTTTAAAATGGGCTCGTTGGGCAGTTATCATGCGCGCCCACTCAGATATATGACTATCTCTCTCTATATATGAATGGCTTTTCCACAACAGTAGGACCATGGATGGCGGGGCCTGTGTGCGGAATAACCCTCCAGCCAGCGCGATGAAGTTTTAAGGTGAAGTGCGACTTGATGGGTTAAAGACGAGGAAGAGAAAGAAATAATAGATAGATAGATAGATAGATAGATATGAACAGATTGAGATAGATAGATAGATAGATAGATACATACATACATACATAGAAACAGCTCGAGATAGATAGATAGATAGATATGAATATGCATCATATTTCTATTTGGTAACAAAACAGATAAACAATTCTTTCTTCAGTGAATATGTAGAGCATGACTTGTTGTGTATGTAGAACATGACTTGTATGCACAAAATGCTTACCTAATACTATAAAGACGAAGAATGTTTATTTGTTTCTATGTTTTTATAGACTCCTAAACGGTTGCACCCTACAAGCTGAAGCGTTGTGTATAAGGGTGATTTGGCCCCATGATGAACATAGGACAGGTGGTGATGACCTCTGG
>VCCN01002035.1:1572304-1582392 GCA_006491835.1 Architeuthis dux
GTGGTCGGCCATAGCAGATTCATCTATCTCGCCCTTGATTATTGCCTTCTTGTGTTCATCAAGGCCGAAACGTCGTGTTTACAACACAAATAACAAAAGGAGTTTTTATTTATTTTATTTGTGCGCAGTTTTTAGCATCGAATGGGAGAGTGTATGAAACGTTAAAGGTTTGTATGGAAAGAAATTTGTTGATATTTATTTTATTATTTTGACATCGAGTGGGCGAGTATGTGAAGTTTTTATTTATTTTATTTGTGCGCCGTTTTCGACATTGAGTGGGTTAAACGTTAAATGTTTGTGTGGAAATAAAGTTGTTTTTATTCATTTTATTTCTGCACCGTCTTTAACATCGAGTGAACGAGTGTGTGAAACGTTAAATGTTTGTGTGGAAATAAATGTGTTTTTATTCATTTTATTGTTGAAAAAAGCTAACAGGAATTATTTTCTGCACGGATTCTAGGAATCAACCGACACTTTTTGTAAAAATTGTCACGGTTACAGTACCGGAATGTGTTTCCCTCTAATGTTTAGTTGTCAGTGTGCGCAAAAATCTTATTGTATTGTTCTTTCAGTGCAGCAGTTTCTTCTAACAGTTTGTATATGTTGGGCTTAAAATGTTACAGCTCAAGAACCGGAACAGGGAATTAGTGATGTACAAATGTGGTATTTGAAAAAACGACTAGAAACAGTTAGCTAGGAGATTTGCAATAAGTATAATTAGTATACTTATAACTATAATTATTAATTACTACATTATTTTAAGTAAGTAACTTGTTATGCACAATACAACAACACCACCACGAAATATTGCGATACTCATAGAGCACTCCACCGGTACACAAATACCGATTCCAAACATTCAAAGGACTATTGTGACCCGGAGGGAAACACTCTCAGGAAAATAATAGCACCGCAATACGGATAAGATTGTGTGTGGTATTATATCATTCGTGTGTATGGGATTGTTATCTTTTGTAAATAAACCTTCTGTACCAAATCTTTATTTTCGTAACCTTTGTTCAGTACCAAATTTGCCCAATTTTGAGCGGGGGAGTGGGTCCATTTTTTTCTTCTCCATCTAATTATTTTTTGTTTTTGTTTTTAAGGTTAATTTATGATTACTTTTTATGATTTTTTTAATTCATAAAATTTCTTTCTCTAGAAAATTGCAATTTTGCTTTTCCCGAACCGGGTGGGTGGGGGGTCCAGACCCCCACCCTTGATCGTCACATGCCTGCAACAAATATATCCCTTTTTTTTTTCTTTGTTCTTCAGTTGGTTAACGAGAAAACGGCGAAGCTGGCCAATTTCGAATACATGAATTATGTCCACGACAGTCCGAGCAACTGGTTGGTCCTTCATCAAGAACGTTCTCTTAAAGATTCTGTCTGGCGATGGTTATCCCCAGAACTTTTACAAGAGCGAATTCCTTCCTTTAAATCAGATTTGTTCAGCTTTTGCTGCGTCATTTGGGAAATTTACCACCGAAGGATTCCGTGGCATGAGCTCACCCTGCAGGAATTGCAAGGGAAGTATCGAAATGGTGAAACGCTGGACGTGACATCATCGGACGTTATGAACGTGTTGAAGGTCCAATTAACGTCCGGATTAAACACGAGGGCACGTCAAAGAAACATTGACTTAGAAGAAATACGGATGACTTTAATAAAAGTATCCGTAAAGACGTTTGTAGAACGAGGAACTGACTCTCCGCTCGATTTGATCACGGAAGGTACAGAAGACCTGCTGGAAAACAACAACCATTTTTCAACGAACTTGGTCTCCGATACTGAAGATATTCCAGATGAAATCAACCGATTATTTGAGTCGCCAAATGTTAGAGGTCGTCGCGCGAGCATATTAGAATACCTCAGGCGTCGTCCTGACTCGAGCACACTGTTGAGATGTGAATCCGTCGATGAAAACAACTTGACGGACGACGGAGCCGAACAGATCGATTCAGTTACAGAGGATGGAGGTAGCATTTCGGGGAACACAGATCTCAGTGAGAAAACTGGAAGCGTTCGTGAGTTGATTAAGGTTTTCGAAGGTTTCTGATAGCTTGCAAATTTAGGTAGAATTTTCTTGATATTTTTTTCTCAGCTTTTTTTTTTTTATAATCAACAAAAATAAAGTTATAAAAAAAAAAAAAAAAAAAAAAGAAAGATTGAGATTACATTTTTTCTTCTGAATTTCCACGGGATAAAA
Organism: Architeuthis dux; assembly: GCA_006491835.1. NCBI lineage: Eukaryota > Metazoa > Mollusca > Cephalopoda > Oegopsida > Architeuthidae > Architeuthis > Architeuthis dux. The sequence continues at coordinate 1,574,513 of VCCN01002035.1, forward strand.
AGTGTTCGTTAGGCGCATCTAGTAAACTGCCTGGCGGTCGCAGGTTCAATCCCCGGCTCGGGTAAGTGCAGAAAAGTCATATACTCTGGTTCAGTGGAAGAGGCAGAGGAATTAACAATTGAGAATCCCCCCCCCCCCCGGCATGGACAGCGGAATGAGAACAATCTACTCCCGTGGAATAAAAGATTCGGTTCGAAATTCCCAGAAGCTTACCAACTGCGATAAACATCTGAAGAAGGTCAGAGGTACAACGGTCGAAACGTTGTAACTATAACAACAAAGATGAGGACACTAGTCCGAGTAAATCAGTGTATAATAATTCCAACTCCTCTTTCTCTTACTAACTTCTACTTTCCTACTGTGTCTGTCATAGTATCAGTAGCAGCCACCAACCGAGCTTGTTGTACATCATAATAATCGTGTGCCCAGCGATGGGTGATGGACCACCACCAAACCAATAATAAATAATTTTAAAAAATACTACTACTACTACTAACAAAGATCTTGGTATTAAAATCACAAAATTATGGCAACTCAAAACTCAGACAATACCTGTTATAGGAGCTCCTGGGGTTATTAAATAGTGAGTTGACAAATATTTAGGTAGAACACAAGGAAACCCAAACATTTACGAAATACAGAAAATAGTTCTCGCGAGCACCGCTCGTATCCTTCGTAAAGCACTGTCCTTCTAGAATTGTGTTTGGTGATGATTCTTGTATGTGGAACATATGAACCTGAGAACTGTATAATCTGACATCGGAGATTAGTTTGCAGCAACAGCACATGAAGATTTCAGTGCATTATTTTAAAAACTAAAATTAGTGAACCCACAAAATAATGACACCTATATTTGCATGGTGCATTAGACTGTGAAAGGTTAATAAAAAGTCATTTTTGTCTCGTATAAAACCCGCCTCTTATAACGGTAAATACGTTATAAATTCCCAAGGGTGTCATAAAAACGGTAGTCTACTATAGTAATAATAATAAAAAGAATAATGACAATTCTTTATCTAAGGAACGGAGACAGAGTTCTTCACGCAAAACATTGCATAATCGTTATTTTTAAAACGTATAATTTGTATTCCCCCACAGATAAGTGTTTTATTTCAATTTAAATATTCTGTAAGGTCTCTCGACCAGAGTTCGAACCATTTTGTATTTACAGAATTAATCTCTGAATTTTGCCTTCGCTGCGTCTTGGGTTTTCTTGTTTTAATGGAAACAAAATTCAGGTGTGCAACAATTCAAGGGAAATAACTCCCAACTTTTACCAATAGGAATTATGTTCCTTGCCTCTGTGATATAAATCACTCAGTTGATTTTAAAAAATAAATGTATTGCTATTTTCTTCCATGTTCAAGGTTAGAATTAATTAAAATAATCCCATATTACAATCTATTTTCCTAAACCCCCTTCAATTGTAAGGTTCAATATTTTGGTTCCCTACCCCCCCCCAGTCATAATACCACGAAAGTGCATTAGATGGAAAGTAAATATACGAGTACACTAAACAGTTAACAAATGTAAGGATGCTTACACCCTCGTTGTACCTGTTATTCCCGAATATTCGTTTTTTCTGAGCTTGACGGAACTTTTGTCGGTCTTTGGTCCTCTTCAACGCTCCTGCCCAAACAGCTCTCCAGCACTCGATATGGCTTGGGCTAGCAGAAGATTCCACCCATGCCAATATGGTACCAATAACACCCGTGCTCATAAAGTTCTTTAAAAGTAATAGGCATGCAGTCAAAAGACCAGATCAAAGGCATTCGGCCTAATCTAATCTGCTAATGTATTGTATAACATCATATCAATATTCATATATGCTCTTGTGGAACAACGTAATATACTTCTTTCCTTCACCTCTCTATAAATGTCCAACAATATGCACTGTGGGAGGTAACTCGTGTTTTTAAAATGAACGAAAGAAACTGGCTTTTAATAACTTGAAACATCGAAAGGATTTATTTAAATATATCGACATAATGGAAGTTTGGGTAATAGCCAACAATATGCATTTAAAATGGGAGGTAACTTGTTTTTAAAATAAACGATTATCTCCCCTTGAAAGAAAACCTACAGTAATGGCTTTGAATAACTTTAATTGTTAAATTGTTTTTATTTGTCCTTCGTTTTTAACATCGACTGGGCGAGTGTGTGAAACGTTAACTATATGTATGGAAATACTGTTTTTTTTAAATTATTATTTATTTTATTTGTCCTCTGCTTTGACGTCGAGCGGTATTTTTGGACTTTGGATTAAAAACGGAGCACAAATGAAATAAATACAAATTGTATTTGCATTTTGACAAACTCAAGGACTAAGTCAGTTGACTTTATTTTCCTATGTAACAAGAACAATCTTCACCAAAATTAGGGGAGTAAACCGATATGTAAAATCCCAATTCCCCTACCGTGATTTGAACTCAAGACCTGGCGATCGCTAGCCTGGTGTGTTACCACCCGCGCTAAACTGACAAGTGGTACATACTTCAAATATTTATAGTAGAATTACGCAAGGAAGTAGGAGCAGATTTTGACTCTGGAACAGCCAGGCTTGGATTATCTTTATTTCATTTTTTAATATCGATTTGGCGATGTTAACGGAATAAAAATAAAATTTTTAAAAATTTTAAAAACTGTATTTCCATACAAACATTTAACGTTTCACACACTCGCACAGTCGATGTTAAAAAACGAAGGACAAATAAAAACAATTTAACAATTAAAGTTATTCAAAGCCATTACTGTAGGTTTTCTTTCAATGGGAGATAATCGTTTATTTTAAAAACACAAGTTACCTCCCATTTTAAATGCATATTGTTGGCTATTACCCAAACTTCCATTATGTTAATATATTTAAATAAATCCTTTCATGTTTTGTGTAGACAAATCTTCTTAGATATATATAGTTCAACTTTAAAAATTTTGTTTTGTTACTGGGTAATAAGTGTTATTTTCTAATTGATTATGTCTAAAAAGTATAGAAAATGTCAATTATTCCCTTCAAACTTTGCTTTTGTGAGCAGGACAGTGATATTTTGAAATCTACTTATTTCCAATTTGACGACAGGCGAATTTGTACATTTATAATTAGAGAAAATAAGAAAAACAACAACATATAAATATCGCTGTCCTGGCCACAAAAGCAAAGTTTGAAGGGAATAATAGCCATTTTCTATACTTTTACACTTAAACAATCAGAAAATAACACTCACTACGCAGGAACAAAAATTGCGTTAGACAGAGTAATTTGACCAAGTCAGATTTTCTCACTTGATGACAAATAAGCAGATTGAAGACCGCCAAAGGACCTTGATAGACAATGGAATGACCTCTCCAGGGCACAAGCCTGGTGAAGATCCTGGGATGCAGAGCGCAATACGTTTGGCATCAGCTTGGCTGTAGGAGCTGCCATGGGTACATCAAAGTTGGCATTCAACCACTTTAAGGGGGCTCCACTCCCTGGTTTGGAATCAGAGGTGTCCATCCTTTAGACCAGTTGCCTTCCCCAGGCTAGAAAGCCCAGTCTGCCCTACTATTTCTTTTTACCCATAGCTTGGGGGGGGGGGGAGGGATACATGCCTTTCCTAAGGGCATTAGTGCAAAGTGAACATAAACAAATTTTTTTTTAATATAAAGTATTTATTTATTAGAATGAAATAAGACCTTGTTTATTGGTAACACAAATTTTCATGGATGTGCAAGACTTTAGCTCATTCAGTAAGAGAGCCGCCTACTGAGCATGATTTCAAATCACGGTAGGGATATGTAAATTTTATATATCAGTTTGTGCCAGGACAGACAAACAATAAAGAGTTTACTCCCCTAAATTAAGTGAGGATTATTCGTGTTTACGATAGAAAAACAAAGTCAACCCCAGCCTCCGATTCAGACTGGAGTTTGACAAAAATTACTTACCAATTCATCTGAACGTCTTTTTCAATGGGTGGGCCCTTACAGACATAAATAAAAGGGACGACCTTTGAACTTTTACAAATACAGTATCACACATGAATAAGTACACCCCTACCACTTTTTAAAAGAAAGTTAATGGTCTCCTAAACCAAATATAGCAGTATTTTATTATTTCTAGTGGAACATTACACAATCAAAACAGATATTATCAGGTATTATTTATGACCAAACTCTACAGCATTGAAACTCTGTTGCCAAAAATATGAATATGTTGCTGTCCAAAGATGAGTACAACACTACGAAAAAATATTTTTGGCAACAGAGTTTCAATGCTGTAGAATTTGGTTATAAATAATACCTGATAATATCCATTTTGATTGTGTAATGTTCAAATAGAAATATTAAAATCCGGGTATGTTTGGTTTAGAGGCAATTTAACTTCCTATTAAAAAAAAAAAACGTGGTAGTGGTGTATTAATTTATGGGTGACGCTGTAGCAAATGACATAGATAACAAAAAGACAATTGTATTATTCAATTTTTTATTAAATGGTTAAAAGTTTTAATGACTGCCACTAGAAACAGTGACTACACTTTTGTAGCAAGGCTTTTTTTTCTAGTTTAAATTCAGAATCTGTCTTTTAAAGAGAGAGAATCCGTCAAGTGGATACACATACATATATATATATATTTATATATATATACACACATATACATATATACACAAACACCACATCATGCAACAACAAGATCTCAAACACAAACCTATATCTTTCAAAGATTATTGAAGTCCTGCTGTTAAAATAATTTTTTACAAAGATTATTTTTTAAACTGCTTCAATAGACTATTAAATCTTGATCCTTTCAAGCACAACAAATTAAAATAATTTCATCATTGTCATGTGACATAACTAGACCAATAAAAAAAGAGGCTTTTGATAGACAGGCTTGAACAAACAATCAGTGTCCATAGCCTTTTGTAAGAGGGTAGCTAGCAAATTTGTGTTTTCACAAAGAAGAAATTATTTTACTTTGTTGTTGTGCAACAACCAGGTGCAGGAAAGGTTTTTTAAATTAAATAAATGCAGAATTTCATTTTTACTCAATTTAACATTTCTATACGAGTATTTTTGTGAGAGGGCCAAAAAGATCGTAAATTTCTAGAGGAAACATTGAAAAGAGAAATAGGATAACTTGGAGGCAGGTGGCATCCCAGTAACAAGACCTGAACATTTTAGAATGCTTATGTTTATATACTCTACACATGATGTAAGTCCTCAGAGACCAGTGCATAGGATCTGCTCTAACCAGTTTTATTATCAGTTACACCTCTATCGGGCAGCAGACCTCTGAAACCCACTTGACCAGAAGTGTGTATGTGTGCGCGTGCGTGCATACAGACATGTCTATATTTGATTTGGTATTTATGCCCACATAAAAAGTCGAGAGAAAAGAATTGTTCAAATTATGGGGTGGGGTGGAGTTCCATTCTTTTATCGATTTGGCAAAGATTATCAGACTAGATTATCCAAAAACTGTGTAGAACAGATTTCCAAGGATTTTCCCCATCAATATGGAAGCTTACAGAGATTCAAATCTCTTGTACATGTTCAATAATAATCAAATAGTATTATAAAAAAATAAAAAAAAGAAAAAGGAAAGAGTTATCTCCCTTGAGCTTCACATTACTTGGATTAGGAACCCTTTGTAATAGAGCAGAGGAGAAAGATCTTTTCATCACGATATCCAAGAAAGAACAAAATAGTTATTACCCTTGAATTAAATTGAACTACTATTTACCTTCATCTGAATTTAAAAAAAAAAAAATGTTTTTATCACAACTCACTTGTACAGCAATGAACAGCGTGGATTGGAAATAAAGAGTAAGCTTTCGGTAAGAATCGAACTCACGTCCCTCTTGCCAAAGGGAGGCCTGGTTTACACCCAGCTGCTATGACCACTCTGCTACAAAAGCTTCATCTCCAGCAGAAGTCAAATCATACCTTTTAAACCAACCCTTCACTCCGAAAATCAGCGCCATGTCTTGTTAGTGCGTTTGTTCCTGCTGTTGTATTGATATACAGGTATACCTTGATTAGTGTGGTTAATTCGCTCCAAAATTTTCTGCACTGTTCAAAACCGCACTTATTATAATTTAATGCGTTTTGTTTTCAGCTTATATATTAGGTACATTAATTTGTACAGCAATACCTTAACTGTACTACATCAAAACCTGGACTTATCAAAACCGCACTAGTCAAGGTATTTGACAAATTTAATCCAATGGATCAACTAATTATTATTTAAGTTAGTCTAGTCTTAAACAGGCAATAATTAGAAAATAACATATATATATATGAAAAATTCTCCGAAAATATATTTTTTAAGCAACATCCATCAATCAAAGACTCGTTTGTTTTTTATCACCATCCAAATGAAATAGCCAAATTTTACAAAAAAAAAAAAGAAAAAAAAAAAAGAAAAGAGAAATTCATCTTCATCACCTCATGTAGAAAAGCCATGTAAGAAAATCTTTAGAAATCCTGTCAGAGATTTCACCCAAACAAGATAACCATCACTGTTACAGTCATTGCATTAAGCAATATTAAGTCACTACCTCGGTCTCATAATAGTTGTTACATTTGCATTTTATACACTAAATGTAACAACTATTATGGGTCAGTGGTAGTATATTAAATGTAATTGTAGAAAGTAAAAACTGAGGTCAGATCATCTAGGAATAAAGATTCTTTTTCTTTTTTTTTTTTTAAAAACCGAAAAATTCCAAATTGTGTCTCCCTTTCTGTGGCTGCTCTAAAGTTCAGGAGATTTTTTTTTCCAAAACCCAGAAAAAACAAAAAGAATTTTTTTTTTCAGGTTTGTCAGATTGTGCTACAAAGGGAGATAATCTGAGCTTCATCTCCACTACTTACCCAATGCAGGCATTATAATAGCGTTGAATTTGGAAATCACGCGAGTCAGGTATTGAGCCTCTGCCCACAGATTCGCTAGATTTCTAAATTCAACACTATTCCAATGCCTGTGTTGGGTCAGTATCGGAGATAAAGTTTGGGTTATCTCCCCTTGTAGTTCAATCTGGCAACCCTATTTAACAAAAGGTTTTTCGAAAACTGCGAAAACAGAAAGGTTTAGCAGCCATCAGAAAGGAATCACTTGGGTATCGGCTCGTTGATCGCAACCTCATAAGATGTCTGGCTTCAGTGGAAGGGTTCGAAGGGAAAGAGGCCTGAATAAACCCATCCAAAGACAACATGCTCTACGCTAAAATGACCCTTCTCTTCTCCTCATTAGGGGGGGGGTGAGGAGAAGGGACAAAAGAAGCCAGACAAATAACCTATTTTGACCATTGACCAAGGGTCAAAGGTCACAACACACTCACTGCAAAGGGCAATTCTCAAATCACACACACAAAAGTCTAATTTCTGATTTTCAAATATCTAAAAGTCTAATAATGAACATACAAGATGTCCATAAAAATCTCTATCTATTTTATTACACTATTTAAACAAAAATAGACAGAGTCTTTATGGACAGCCTGTATGAGATCAATCCCCACTCAATTCTTTTGTCTCTTGAAAATATCAAGCGACCCCCCGCAAGGTTTATGTAACAGCATTTCAGAGCGGAGACGTCGGGAAGGGATTGTTTGGAAAAAAAGGCTGAGGATTAGGGTGGTTAGAGTTAGAGTCTAAAGGGATCATCTGACAATTTGCATCAATTTTCGTTAAGTTTACATGGCTTAGTTATCCAGACCAGCAGTTCTCAACAGGGACCATATGGTCCCCACTGGAGGCTCGTCACATTTGGGGCATAGACTGAAATAGTAAATTAATTTCTGTCTATCTGTTCACATTGAATCCCTTTTTAACAGGGGGCTCAGGAACCCGAGAAGAGCTCTTAAGGGGGGTCCCCTGGAACTTAAGAGCTCTTAGGGGGGGG
>VCCN01002035.1:1586261-1603439 GCA_006491835.1 Architeuthis dux
ATTCACAAAAGAGTTTCATTTTTTAAAATTCTATTCATTGAAAAGTTTCACTGTGTTTAGGAGCGGTTTCAAGCAGTACATGAATTTAAGAGTTGAAATAGGTTTGCATGGTGGTCTATAAAAATAAAATTTGTAATTCCTTTTTTTCTAAAGCTCAACTTTGAACTAACTCTGTATGTACACATCTTGAGGCAAAAAGTATGTTATGCATTTAAGAGTGTGTGTGTGTGGGGGGGGACGTGATGTAGATGGTAGCTGTCCAGTTATTGTCGGTTGTTGTTGCGGGCCGTGGTGGTCTCGCTGGCGTTCTGCTCATCTGTGGCACTCATCTGGTTAAAAAGGCGTCGGATCTGAAAGGTCACCTCGTTCAGTTGGCGTCCCAACTCACGCACCTCGACCAAGTGTTGCAGCCTCTGCCGTTCCTGGAAGCGAGCCAACTCCCGACGTGTGATCTCCATATGCTCAAGACGCACACGGGTCTCGCGCATGCGAGCTCGCAGATGCTCATACTCCTTTGGCCCTGTTCGACGATTTGAGCTGCGGCAATAGACCACAGGAGCCGAACTGGCAGTGTTGTCCTCGGAGCCTGCATTGTGAATGCTAGGCACGACAGACTGTCGACTGGGAAGCACAGCAGTTGTGTTATTGTTGTTAGAGGTGGTTGTGGCAGAAGCAGTTGCGTTGTTATTATAGTTGGAGGTGGCTGAAACAGGAACCTGGGGAGACAATCTGCGAGCCGGGGAAGGTGTTGGAGAACGTGGCCTTGGGGTACGGCACCTAACTGCGGATGCTACCTCAGCAGAAGCAGGAGCAACAGTATTAGTGGTAGTAGCCGCAGGTGAAGTACTAATAACAGATCTGATAGTGGGGGGGTTGCTCCTGGGGGGCCTATCGACAGACGACGACGCAGAACGAAGCATCTGTAAAAAGGTGGCGTGGGATGGTGAGGAGGGTGTTTCTTCTCGTACTCGTCCAGAGAAACAGACGGAAGAAGTCGGCACAGCTGAGCAATCCTCATCACCACCGGTCACGTTCCTGGGTAGGACAGGCGAGGATGAAGGTGATGGGGTTCTGCTCCCTCCGTCACTACTGCAAGTGTCACTTTCGCAGGAGTCATCACTGGAGTCAGAGTTCTTCCGGTGGATTCGGACGATGCCTTCTTCCTCAGCGATCTTTTTGCTGAGGATGTGTCGGTGGTACTGCATGTCCCTCAGCTGTCCTGTCCACACACACGAACGGAGAAGGCAACGCACTGTCTTGGCATTGAGAGCATCAGCTACTCTCCCACTCGGAAGGTAGTAACCTTTGACTCGGCATACAGGGCACTTGTTGTGGTTCTCAGAGTCCCCACTTCCTGCCCAGACTGTCACACACGAGCGACAGAATTGGTGTTTGTTGAGGCAGTGGCATGGATTCTTGGCAATCAGGAAACTATGGGGAAAAGAAGAAAAAAAGAAAGAAAAGGGTTAAATTAAATTTTTAAAAATGCTTCATTGAAATACAGACAAAGAATATTGAAATGATGCATTGATTATTTATCAAGGTGATAGTGATGTACCGGAATATTAATCTGGTTGTATATCCGGTGCCGAATTCACAAAAAATTATCACTGCCACCATGTGAATCCAGTGCTGGATATCTAACATTGATATTAAGAAAATCCAAATGGAAATAAACAAAAGAAAATTAAGTGGAACTGCTGTGATATGAACTCCAACACAGACCTTAGCAGCCTGATGACTTACCAATAGGCCAAGGGTACATGGTGTTGAAATTTTAAGCATTAAGTATGTCAGTCAGATTATATACATTGGGAAAGGGGACGATACGTGTTCATACACATACATATATTTGTACACACTCAATCAAAAACATACACATACACACACACATTCATACACATCACAGTAAAATTAATTTAGCACTTTTTGTTGTTTAGTCTTTTTTTCCTCTTTCATAGTTATATTCGTCTTTCAAAAGATTCACCATTTAAACAGTCTCTGGAGAAAACTTATTTCAATGAGGTCCCATTTTGTTTGCTTCAATCTTACCCACCAGTTTCTCTCCATATGTTATCCCCCCACCCAAACGTTCTGATACTCAAAGTTGTCAAAACAAGTGCTTTGATCTGTCTAATGATCCTGATTACTTTGAATTACTACAATCAATGCTTGTTTCTATTCATTGGAGACCCCCACCCTTCAGGCACCACTCAAAGGACATGAACATTTAGCAAGATTAGCAGTCAGTTTAGTCTAAACAAGGGATGTTGACTTAGATCAAAAGTTACTAAACACCTTTGTCATCTGACCCAGAAGACATGCAAAAGACAAGAGAACGCAGATATCAAAGCCGAGTCATCAGTTTTGAAAAGAAAAAAAAGATTGAGTTCAGGCTAATATTCCCCACCCACCACCAACAACAATCTCCAACAAATCATGAAAATATATTTGGATTATGAAAGTAGGTACTCCAAAGGGTTTTTACAGGAAGATCTTATACATCTGGTGACTATTCTGAACATTTTGATACCTCATTTGTCTCTCTACTCCTATTAGTTCACTAATTATAATTATTTATTCATTTGTGGACTCGCAGCAAATTGAACACTTACAAAAAAACGGCCTTTTCAACACCCTATAAAACTGAAAAGCCATCATTTTTTTAATATGTAGACATTGTGTACTTGCTTAAATCTTATACGAAACTGAAGAACATTTATTTTTCTATTAGGTGATATTGGTTCCAAAGACATACACCGAAAGAGGAGGTGTCAGCAATCATTTATTTATAGACACCTTTTTTTTTCGACCACAGTAAAAATCTATCACAGTGTAGTTTGGGCGCTGTAAACACATTAAATTGAAAATTTGCTGTAAAATTCCTTTTAAGTCAAACGATGACAAATAAGACACTAACAGATTCAGAATTGGACATTCTTTATTAAGGCATGCATAACAGTTTTGTATTAGTCAACATTATGGAGAATGAACACTTGAGAAACAGGGGAAAATTAGCGTTACTGTGACATAATCGCCTAAAAAAAACTGACTGTTTGGACTACCTAATGAAAGGCATTGTGATAGTGTATATGATTTCAAAAGGGAAAATGTCTTTGTTGATACAAAATCAAACAATCATTCCACATTGATGTTGATATAACATGCTGTTGTTAAGTGTGATTGCATATCCGCTACAAGCACACTATCGCTCTTCTAGGTATCTTTATTTTTGTCAAATTCTGAGACAAACACAGGAGTTGACTTTACTTTCCTACCATAACAAGAACAATCCTCACCAAAATTTGGGGTGGAAATCGATATGTAAAATCCCCATTCCCCTACCGTGATTTGAACTCATGACCTAGCCTGGTGTCTTACTGACACTTAGATATCAATGAAAATTTATCGTACACATATGCATCGGCTTATTTCATTCTAATAAATATAGAAAAAAAATAAATATTTTTATAATTTTTTTATTTATTATATATACAATACAAACATTGCAGTAATCATCTTCAGTTGAAGAGGAAGTAGGAATGGAGTTTGACCATGCAACAGCCAATTTTGTTCATTATTTATTCTTATTCCGCTCATTTTTGTCTGCGGTGCAATCATACTTGCAGTTCCTTCAGGAAATACAGGCTCATTTTTTTTATTTACTGATCCTTATGAATTCTTTGGGAGGTGCAAAGTGGCAGAATGGTTACCAGCACAGCACAGACAATGGAATGAGCGGATCGAGTTTGAATTTTGGCTGTTTAGGTTTCATTTCACACTAAAGCCCTTGGGAAAGGCATGAATCCATCTCTTCTCGCCCCGGCTATGGGTAAATAGCATGTCAGTTGGAGCCCTTTAACCCTGTAAGGCAGACCATCTTCACAGAAAAAAAACCTTTGGCTGCAGGCTGGCAACTCCACTGTGTAAAACTTACTTGCTACTGTCAGCTGCCCCTATGCCCCATAAAGAGTCTACAGGAATATACTAAACATATTTCACCCAGTTTGTGTGCAAGGTAAGTTTTTAGTATGGTGTAGCTTTTCTCTTGTTTTTCTTCAGAAAACTGAGCCATTTGGTCAAGCTGTCCGCTAGTTGTTTGCAGTGTGCTGTTCCAATGTTGTTCCATTCATCTCTGACTGATTCCCACAGCTGGTCAGTGTGTCGGATATTTAGGCAGCTGTGGGCAGGCTTACAGATTTGACCCCCACAGGTGTTTAAACTTATGAACAGGATATCAACAAAAACCCAAACTGCAAGGTGTCCAGGACTGGAAACAGACACACCAGGTGTTCACAAGTCATAAACAGGATATTGACTAAACCCCGACAGCAGGTGGAGGCCCCCAGAGAGGCAGAGAGACAGACTGCCTAGCTTGAGAAGACAAGACCAGTTCCCCTGTGAGGAACAGTCTGTCAGCTCTCATTATCTCTCTCCCACTCTTCATTCACCATTTGATGCAAATAAAAATCATCATATTTTTATAAACCAAGTTTCGAGTCTTTATTTTTCTCCAAGTTCAGGATTTTCCTCCCGCAGACCAAGAGGGATATACAAGTATTCCCAAATTTTCCCCCAATCAGTTTGACCATAATATGCATCCATATGTTCTCTATGGTGTTAAGATCTTTGATACAATGGAAACAGCTTGGCAGAAATGGACATTCTCCTTTCTCATTATTGGATGTATAGTAGTGGTGAAGTGATTTACAACAAAAAGGTAAACACTTATGGGGAAAGTATTACACACACCATAGGTAAATAGGTAGGCACAAACTGTATCAACTTATATAATTTGCCATGTGATTAGCTACATTTTCTGTCTGTAACAGTTATCAAGTGAGATAACTATTAAATGCTACTTAAAGTGTAATCTCCCTTAATTATTTTTTTGCAAATGCATAAAAAAAAAATCCAGTTCATTCTGGTTGAACATAAACAAAACTAGCATTCCAAGGAAAATTATGAATCACTACCACCTATATATATGCTTCTTTTTACCTCGTAAATTAAGCAGTGGTGGTGAGCAGTGATCACTAAAAAATCCAAATTTAAAAAAAAACAAGTGAGAATGCTGCTGGGGACAAACTAAGGGATCAATTTGGCATAAACTTACATTATAAATTGAACCCCTCCCACAAAAAAAAAACAATATGGGGGGGGGGGGGTAAAAAAACAAACATTTTCCCTACCCTTTGAGGGGAGTGTGTGTGTGCAATGAACGGTTAGGGCTGGGTGAAGTCTAAATACATATAAATGTCAAAACACATGAATAACCTAAACTCAGCAACAGTGTTGAAACTGGTCTGTTGTGGATAGCGGTGATTAAAAATGTAGGACAACATAATGTTTTGATATTTATGATGTACAATAGCAAAATTATTTTAATTCTTCCATCATTTTCTGATAACATAGGTAAAATAGTATTAACAGATGTTTCAAATCTGAATTTCAGCTCTCAAACTCAACAGAACGGCTTATCAACGAAAAAGGCATGAGAGAGACAAAGACAACCAGGGCGACTAATTGCATTAATGATGTGGGATTAAATTGCCAATCAGCAACCGACAGTAAAGTAGCTGACATTTAAACAAGACAACTAATAATAAATAAATAATTATCAATAATCCCGAGAGAGGAAGATGACTTTTCACATGGACCTGATCAAACACTCAGAGTGCGTACGTGATTTGTTGCAGGTCTTGACGGAGAGAATTTGGCTGATGCATGCTCATCTAGTAAAGCAAACAATCAGCATAGCCACCCACACACCCCTAAATGTCTAATAAAAGAATTGTCCGGCCACACTTCATAAGGTCTAGACTGATAGGTAGCCATGACAGGACACACGGGATAGGGAGGAGCTGAAAGGTCTGAGGTTAACCCTTCACATATCTAAAAGCTGACGGAAGAGAAAATTAACCAAAGCAAAAACAGTACCTGTCATTAGAAAGAAAACCTCCACCCAATAAAGCACCCATGTTTACACTACGACTAGCAGAAGTCAAATAACAAAATGAGTTTTTATTTTTAATTAAGATGAAGGTAAATAGTAGACAAAATTAATGCAATGGTTTACAATTGCAAGGATTGCTTTAATGATACTACTAGTACAAAACCATAAACAAAAAACATGGACCCTAGATTCCGTGTAAAGAGTAGGTTTAAAGGTTAGATTTGAACTTCTGCTAGCCAGTTAGCTCCTAACAAGTGGTCAAAGAGGCTGGGTGTAAACCAGGCTTCCTTCAGGCAAGAGGAATGTGAGTTCGAATCTCACTGGGAGCTTATTCTTTATTTTCCAATTAGCGCTGTTTGCTCACTGCCGTAGAGTGATGGCATGAGTTGGGTTGTGATAAAAGAACCAAAAACTTAAAATGAAGGTAAATAGTAGTCAAAATTAATATAATGCCAAACAAACTTTGTTTAAAATAATTTTTTTTCATATCAAAAAGTTACAGAAGTTGATGATTCAAATCGATTTTTAAAATTTATACACAATTCAACAGAGTTTTACTCTAGCCACAGGTACCCCCCCACCTCTTCATCTTGCTAATAAAGTTAATCATCAAAAACAGGTTTTTTGAAAATTCCCCTCCAAAATCGGTTTTTAGTGGGAGGTTCAAATTCAGATATTTTTTTAGTGATCACAGCCCAATGAAAGGCGTGTAAATAAATAAAGAGAAACAAGTGCTGTGCGCAAGGCGATCGTTTCCTTTATTTATTCACACAATTTAGGCTGCTTGTTTCGCTATCACTCGCACCAGTGGTGAGCAAATATAAGTTCCCAATTAATAAATGTCTTTATAATTATCATATTCTGTCGGATATAAAATTATCCATTTTTTAAATATATATATATATATATTATATATATAAGTAGAAAAATATTTAATGGTTCATTACAACCTGTACAGTTGGTTTCATGAGAATTCGATGAGCAGATGAATAATTACTCTTGTTTAGTTAATTTCTTATATAGCTACAATTATTAGTGGTGAAATTTGTGTTCGTCCATAAAATTTCACCTTTAAAAATGTACATATATATAATAAATACACACACACATGCATACGTGTCAAGTGGACCAGTGGTCCGCACTCGAATATCTCAGATTTTGCTCTAACTTTGCTCAGATGTTCATTTGGGTTTGAAATGAAGTCCTGTAAAACATTAGCTCAATATCTTTACTCGTTCAGTCACTATGGATCCAAGAACAAGGTCTACTTTGTTTGAAGCGACGACCAAATTCTTTTCTACCCTAAGATTCAGATGAAGAAGATAAACAACATACCAATAATATTAAATAAAAATTACAAACAAAATCTAGAAGAACATGAAATAAAAAATTAAAAAGTAAAATGACCCAGTTAACCAAGGAATCAAAAATAAATAGGGTAAAAACTTAACCCGGAACATAAATTTATAAAGAGAACCCATCAGAAGCAATTAACATAACAAAACTGATAAGAATCCATTGGCTAGAGGTGAAGAACCAGACTGGCTAACACAAAACAACTGGCCCCCAAAAAATCTCACCATTAATTATTGTAGCTATATAAGAAACTAACGAAACAACAGTGACTGTTCATCTGAAGATCAGTCTCGTGAAACCAACTGTACAGGTTGTAATGAACCAATAAATATTCTTCTACAATATTCGCTCTACTAACGTATTGAGTCTCCTTCGGTTGGAAACAGAGGTCTATTAAAAAAGTTATGCAGAAAAACTGACGCATAATAGTAAATGAGTACTATATACATTTTAAAAGGTAAAATTTCACTCTTATTTATTTTGTTTGCCAGCTAAGTTGTGATACTATGGTTATGCTAGATTTTACAAGTACACAGCAGATATGTTGTATAAGAATAAGCACTTTGTTTTTGCTTTGAAATGGAAACAAGGAGATACAGGAAAAATGCTAGATGGTAGGATGAGCTGTTGACAGGTTGGTTTGAGTACACTTGTCAACCTGAAGTGAAACACAGTCTCCTGGCAGGGCTTTTTATTTGGCAGTTGTTGACACATTGAATACAGGTGTACCCCCCCCCCCCCCGAGGTGATTGGAGAAGGCACCAATGGATTTGAGTGTCTCCCCTACGGCTGTCAGACCCAATCCTAGAATTGAGGCTTGCCCATAAAAGGGTAGATTTTGTTTTTCAGTCAGATTTGGATTGACATGCCTGGCAAACTCTTGTCACTTTGATATCTGGGGTGAAAAAGGCAAAAGCATTGTACGGCAGTATGGTAGAACCAGAAAGCAACTTATTCAAGTCCCACTGAAAACTAGAGACTACAAAGTACCGGACAAAAGGCTCGCTCACATGGTGGGAGAGAAAGATGACAAAACGTGATGATTTCTATTGAAAATATGGGTTCGTTTTATTCCCGTTCATAGCTTCGATTATGGGCCAATTCACGGATCACTTTCTGGCATTGAATTCTGCTTCCCTGTTAAAAATTCTAATGAGTTTCTTTACTGAAGGACTGACAGTGATTCTAGCAGTTCATATCAGATTTCTTCCTCGAGACCCGTTGCTCCTCAGTGTCAGACGCTAACTCACCCCAAACTGCCGGCGATTTAAAAAACCCCGGCCATCCTTAAACCACTCTGGCTGGTTGAATGCATTTTCTTTTGTTCTATTCTGACTTCGTCGGCCGTTTGACATATTTTCTAGTAATTTCTGATAATATGATATGGCCTTTTGGTCATGTAACACACACAACTAGAGTGTATTTCATTACAATTGTGTGTAATAGATCTGTCATAAATAGTAAATATTACATACTAGTGAAGTTCCTGAGGTCATCAGGGTTACAGGTTTTTCAACATCATACACCATCGCTCAGGTGACTCAGCTAGGGTTGATCAGACCCTGGCTCACAGATCACTTTCTCCTGATCCAGAACCATCTGGTGGCCCTCCCCTGCAGCCTCCTTGGCGGATTTGATGGCTTTCTTTTTGATGCCCCAGTGATACTGAGTAGAATGTAGACTTTGCACAGTGAGCAGCCCACAAAGACTCTACACCCCACTTCAATGGGCTCACAGTTAAAATAAACAGAAAACAAAAAAAGCAGGTCTAATTAGTCACTCAATAGAAACCGTCATGTGACCAACATCTTTTGGCAGCATGTCTTATTAGGGTGATCAATGATTAAGTTACTTCTCTAGCCTCTTGTTGAACAGTGATCACTAAAAAGTCCGAATTTTAAAAAACAAGTGTGACTGCAGCCAGACAAAACCTGGGGGACCAATTTAGCATAAACTTACATTGTAAATTGAAACCCCCTCTAAAAACTTATTTTGAGGGGTAATTTTTTTTCCATAAATCTTCAGCCCTCTTGCTCCTCTATGCATCATATATACATAGCCAGCCAGAATCTTTTAAAAACTAAAGAAACCAATGCCGACAGTTTTGATTGACGGTTTCTAACTGGATTTATTATTTCCGTGAAAAACAGTCAGTTTGACACTTGGGGATGATCAGTAGTTAAATCGGACAATCCGTGGCTGCTGGCATTGTTTTTGCGTGTTGGTTTATATTGGGGTTAAATGAAAAGTTAATGAAGGTAATTATAGAAATAAATGTAATTATGGATGAAGAATGGGAAAAGCGGGGCAGAGAGAGACAGCGGCAGCGCATCACCTGCAGAGAGAGACTGAGTTAGTATCTAGGGTGAGAGAAGAAGAAGAAGAGAGAGTGTAAGGGAGGTGGAAAGGGTGTGGAAGGAGAAACAGGAACAATGAGATAAGGTGGAGAGAAAGACAGAGAGTATGAAAAGAGAAAGACAGAGAGTATGAAAAGAGAAAGACAGAGAGTATGAAAAGAGAAAGACAGAGATTATGGGACGAAAAATATATAGAGAGAGGGGGGGGGGGCATAAGAGTAGATTCTGAAAACGTGTTCAACATTATACTAATTAGATAAATGCCCTTATTTAAAGAAAAGATGTTTTAAGATCCAGCAATAAATTTAAACAAACGAAAAAGAAAAGCAGCTGCTAAAAAAAATAAATAAGGATATCATGGGGTTGGTTGGGGTCGACAAAAAAGCCACTGAAGAATAAGTAAAGGCAAATGAAAATAAACAGGATCAGGACTAAAAATGACAACAAAGGCTAAAGGGTAAAGAGAAGGCCCGAGGCCCTAAACAGAGAAAGGCTGAGGCCAAAAAAGAGTGGAAATGTCAAAGGTCAATGTCTGAATGAGCATTTGAACTTTAAACAATTCTCTTCAAATTGGCTTTTATCAAAGCACCAGAATAAGTTTGGATGTGCGGGTGGCCTAAAGGTTAACAGTATAGAAAATGGAATCGGCAAACAGAGTTCAGATGTGACAGTGGATGTTCACTTTGTATTAATGCCCTTGGGAAAGGCACGAATCCACTCCCCTCCCCTCCTCCCCAGCTATGGGTAAAATAACAGGGCTGGCTGGGCACTCTAGCCTTGGTTGGCAAATAGTCTAGGAGACGGACAACTCTAAGGAGTGGAACTCACAAGGCACTAGGCACGGGTTTCACTTTTCCTGATAGGTCAGGTCAGGTCATTACGCCTTGCTGCTGGTACCATGTAACCCAGTACAACCTGTAGCATATTACTTGGAGAGGAGATGGGCATTAACAAGTAACTCTCATTGCCTTGAGAAATGCCATGAAGGGGAAATACTCGGCATGGCGCCCTGAAGATCTATTACTATTAGTTATATATATATATAAGGATGTATCTGATATATTTTCGTTTTTACAGACTTTACACTAAAGCTTATTTCATGTACACATCTAAAGACTTATCTATAACTCCACCACCACCACCAACAACAACCCTACCAATACTAATCAGTTATACCTTTTGTTTCAGATGTTATAATGGCAGATGCAAGTATTGAGATTCTGGCAATTTTGAGGCATTATATTTAAAAACTGTGCCTCAAAACCACTGAAGCTGTTCGCAGAATATTGGAATTGGATGGAAATAAAACAATATCTGACCGTACTTCCCCCAAAACTGGTTTAAGCATTTTGAGGGTGGTGACTTGTCCCTTGAAATAAAACCCAGAACTGGCCGACCATCAGTTGTCAATTATGATGGTTTAAAAAGCAAGGTAAAAGAACCCGACAACCAGCTGTCAAAATCTTTCAGAAGAGCCAGGATCTTCGAAAGATACCATATGTAGAGCATTACATAAGCTTTAAAAAAAATATACAGGAGATCTTGAGAGATTAAAAAACAAAAACACTTTTGATACAGCCTAATAATAGGCCAGTTAATTCGGTCAGTTGCCACAAAAGGCTACTCTCTCTCTAACACCGACTAGGAGGATTACAGACAGATGGTCAGGTAAGGCCAATAAGGTGGCTGAAACAAATGGATCAACTTTTGGGTCAATTGGTCACTTTTATAATTGCATAGAACAAACTCTATAGGCCTGCTTGGTGGCAGAGATAGTTGTGCAGTGGTTGGTAGAAGATCTCAACTAAAAGCCAAGGTTTTGAAAATTGATTTTAGCAGGCTGGCCCTCCCCACTCGGAAGATTGGTGCAATATGATCTTCCTATCCTTTATTCCCTGGCTTTGTCTTGTACTAAACTTAGTAAATGTCAATAACCGATCTGCCTTGCAGCAGAGTTAGTTGTGTGTTCTCACCAGTGAAGCCCAGGTAAAAACCAGGATTTTCCTTTTTTTTTTTTAAACTAAAATTGTTTTTCGGGACAGTCTGGAGCGCTGCAGGTATGCCTTCTCCACTCAGAAGATTGGTGCAATATAGTCTTCCATCCCTATTTCCTCAATTCAGTCTTGTCCTGGACAATTATGAGGTGATTATTGAAATCTCCAGTTTATTTCAGAAGAGGATAATCTCTCAATTAACTTTAATATCAATTAATCTCTCAACTTTAAATTTATAATCCCTGTAATTAGCGGATATATATTAAACAGAATATTTATATATATTTACAATATATGAGTGGCTATGCATGATAAGTGCCCAACACACCATTTTTAAAATGTTGATATTTTCATTATTTTTAGAGCTACAATGCCCAGTTTTTTAAATTTTATTTTGAAGCTTGAACACTGCATTATTATTCAATGTTCAAGTTTCAAAATAAAAAAACTGAGCATTGTAGCTCTAAAAATAACGAAAATATCAACTTTAAAAATGGTGCGTTGGGCAATTATTTATGAGACATATTAAACAAAAAAATCTGACACTCTTCAGTCTGAAGAGGGTCACATAAAAAAAGCTTTTTAGGAACTATTTTGTTTAATATGTACCAAATATATATGAAATCAAATGATGGATAATTTTATATCCGACAGAATATGATAATTATAAAGACATTTATTAGTTGAGAACCTATATTTTACCAGCACCAATGTGAGCGACTGCTAAACGAGCGGCCTAAATCGTAAATTTGAATAAAGAAACGAGCTCCGTGTGGGGATCAAACGCGCCTCCACCTTGGAAGCAACCGTATACGCAGGTTCTGCTCTACTGATGAGAGTTTCATTAGCTCAACTGATTCGCCATAGAACTGCAATGACAGAAATTTCCGTCATTCAGAGTTAATGGGTCAAAGTTAGTGGAACCTCTTTAATTGGGCAAACTTGGGACCTGGCCATTGCCGGACGACAGAAATTGGCCATTTTTTTTTTTTTTTTTTTTTTAAAAAAAAAAAAAAAAAAAAAAAAAAAAAAAAAAAAAAACTTTAAAATTTGCTCCTTTCGGTTCTTTAAATCATACACAGTAGATGATCCGACTCCATACTACTTACACAAACTGTTTAAAGAAGTTCCTTTGTCTAATTTTTTCAGTAAGTCAACCTTTTCAATCATTGATAAGTGTTTTATGCTTATGCTTTTTAGCACTAGCACCATCTTCTGCACCTCTTGGTCTCTTGGAAGACATCCTGATGACAGCTGAATATACAAAAATAACAGGACTGTGCCACCAAAACACTTGGCTGCAGAGTAAACAAAGTTTGCTGCCTTAACATTGTTAACAGCGCCGCCCTGGCAACAGATTCAAAATGTGCCTGATCATGGGATTTGCCGGACCACAGAATGCTTGGATTAAAAAGGTTCAGCATATACTTGGTACTCTGCAGGTTAAAATGGCTTTCAGGATCACTTAGACAGACAAATATTGAAAAGAGACAATTATTGTCGAAATATATAAAAATCTATCTGCCCCACTTCCTTTGCATATATACTCACTATTAGAAATTATATGTAACTTTTGTAAATATTGCTCTATTTTCGTGACTTGTGGGGGTGAGCGAAGGAGGTGTACCGCACCAAACCACAAACTATGGATCAACTGGAAGAGCACATTTGACATGTAATGGCCAACATACTGCCAGACTTTCTGCAAAGGTCTATAGAGGCTTACAGAAATTGGAGGAACACTGGTGCCTATGTTGAATCAAAACAAAGTAGGTAAATTCTACCACTGTATGGTCCAAAGTAAAGCTAGTTTGACTAAAATCGAACAATAAATAATAAATCAGATCTCCTCACCTTAAACTAACAATAGCATAAATAGCTGCATTAACCATCGAAAGTGATGTCACCAACCAACAAACCAAGCAATCAAAAATGTTTCCTAGGATTTAAATTAATGAACAAAGATTTATTTTTGAATAGTACAATCTATAACTCTTCTACTTGTACTCGAGGTGTCATGGGATGTAGATGGCAATCGCATTATTCCATCTATCAATTTTATTCTCCTTTATTTTAATTGAGAAATATAAATTCTCAACAAATATAAAACAAGGTGTATTCGTATATATATATATATATTATTTTTGTTAGCAACACTTTTCTAGGTCTCTAGGTCACCTAGCTAGAGGGCTGAAAATTTCAACATTTACTCCTTATTATGTTTAGAAAAAAATTGCCCCTAAATAGGATTTTAGGGGGGGGTAAATTTACAATGTAAGTTTATGCTAAATTGATCCCTAGTTTGTGTCCATTTGTTTTTTGAAAAAAGATGAGTGAAGTAACTTATTCATTTGTCACAATTTCTTTTAATTGATCACCCTCAACATGGCATGCTGCCCAAAGATGTTGGTAACATGACAGTTTCTAGTGAGTGACTAAGCAGACCCGTTTTATATTATGCTAAACTTGATAAATGAAACTCCATAATTATTCAAAGGTGAAGAATTTAAGGTAAGTATTTGCAAAATTATTAAGATATTGCTGTCATTTTTCAATGGCTTAGTAAAATAGTTTATTATAATCCACTTAGCACTAATGCCCTTGGGAAAGGCATGAATCCATCTCTTCTCCCACCCCCAGTTATTGGTAATAGCAGGGCAGACTGGGGTAGCCTTGGTTGGCAACCAGTATAGGAGATGGACAACTGATACCAAACCAGGGAAGTCCAATTCCTTGTCCAGAGGCTAGCTAAAGTTAATGGGGCCATGGTGCAGCTTCAATGGGCCTGGCAAGCCGGGAATGGATTACAATAAACTGCTCGAGGAAAATAAAGCGACCACCACTGTCTCCACCTTCCCACAACACCTTAAGTACAAGCAGATGATTATTAACTCTTAACTTCATATAAAAAATTGAATGTCAGTATCAAGGGAAATAACTTATGAATTTAAAAAATTCATTATTCAATTCTCAGAAGAGTTCCACTATTTTAATTATATTCATTGAAGAGTTCCACTGTCAATTACGAGAGGTTTTAAGCGGTTTATGAATTTAAGAGTTTCAAACGAAAATCTGCAACATGCCTACATAATCACCAAATCTGGATATCATGTTAAAGTGAACGTGGCATGTCTGTGGGTCAGCAAAATGTCAACTGAGGATGATCTGAAAGTAGACCAGCAGCTAATCTATACATATTTTTTTCTGTCTGTGCAACATGTTTGTTCATAATTCACTCCAAGTTTTATTCATTTCAAAGTTTTAACCTGTTCACTGCAACGTAATCTAACTCCTGTGCCCCCTTTTTTTTTTATTCAATCAGAATTGATGAAAATAGAAAGTCCTCATTGCATGTTGAAAACGGTTTTATTATCATACAAATCAACCAATATGTACAACAGAATATCTAGGGGAAAAAAAAGAAAGAAAAAACGACTTATCTCATACGTGATGACTTATCTGTACTAACAGATTGCTAAAATGGGTTATCTCGTCCATAGCAGCAAACAGGTTAAAAATAAACTTCTAAATGAAAGTTTTTTGGTTTTTTTACATTGAACTAAATAAAAATGTTACAATTACAAAATATCTGTTTTCTACTTGGAGGAGACACAAAACTGATACTACAGCTTGATTATAAATGGTTAAGAGTATACAAAAAAGAGGATTTTTCATTGCACTGTTAAAGCAAAACCTCCCCAAGAAATGGCATGAAGACCTAGGTGAGGAGCCCCCTCCAACATCTAGTGATGAAAAAAGTAAAATTTGCGATAAATAGACATGCACTAACACTTAATTGGTGAAAAACAGCCCCAAAGGCTGAATTATTATTTATGTAATTCATGTATGTATACATATATCCTTGTTATTGTATAATGTCAGTAGAAATGCAGTGGGTGAAATATAATTTATAAAGCTTTTGGGGGTCCCCTCCATTTGGGGCCTGGAAACGTTTTCAAATAGCCCCCCCCCCCTCCTCAGCATGGTACCCTGATAATCTACTAGGTCATGGGATAATCCGATTTAATGTTGATTTATATGTGTCTATTGTGCATGGGCAGGTGCAGAGTGACTGAGTGGATAACGGCACAGAGAATGGACCGCGAGCAGTATTCAAACTATGCCTGTTAGTGTTCACTCCACACTAATGCCCTTGGGAAAGGCACAAATATATCTCTCCCCCCAGCTATCGGTATAATAGTGCAGGGTGAAATGAGTGACACCACTAAGTCTAATTCACATACCACAAACAGGCCGAGTAAGTTGTAATGTGATATGTGGTGCCCAAGCAGGGAAGGCTGATGCCATAGCCAGCATAAGGGCATTCCTTACTTATAGTGTATATATGGATCTCTGAATGTGTATGTATGTATATATTTGCATTGAATTATATATCAATAAACCAAACCCAAGTACAATTTCCTCTCTCAACAATTTGGCCAGAATGTTGGATATTTGGGTGGAGGTCACAGATTTAACCCCCCACAGGTGTTGAAAGTTAAACAGGATATCGACGACAACAAAGTTATAAACGGGATACCGACTGCAAGATGTCCAGGACTGGAAACAGTCATAAAAAGGATATTGACCCTGACTGCAGATGGCAGGCTGGAAAATCAGTGTGGGCGTTCAAACCCAATAAAAGCGACACAGAGCACCCTCGGAAGCAGTGAAACACTGGTCGCCCTCAGAGAGAGGCAGACTGCAGCTGGGCCTAGGAGCACGGGGTCAGTCTGTCGGCTCTCATTGTCTTTCTCCCACTCTTCATTCTCCGCCACGACACAAGGTATCTTATGAAATAAAAATATATCCTCAAGGACCAAGAGGGCTATACAACAAAAATACAAAAAGTCAGTGATTTCAAGAAAAAAAGTTTGTCTTAAAATGAAATTAAAACTCAATATTTTTTTTTCAAATATAAAATAAAACTTTTGTATTTTCAGACTCGTTTAATTAGGTTGAACTGATCGTTAATACAGTGTATTATAAAATCTATTTCAGGACCATTAACGAATTTAAAACTTTAAACATTTCAGATTAACTTAAGAACAGTGTGACAAGAAAAATCCTTTGTAAAAGATTACCAAAAAAAAAAAAAAAGAAGAAATATTACCCTGTGATTCTTAGCAATGAACATGTCACGATCAACCAATGAGTAATAAGCATTTGTCAATGTGATGAAATGCTGATTAATTAGGATTAATTAAGATAGACAAACAATTAAGAAATGAGGATCTTCAGAACGTAGACATTCGTGGCTCAAATTGGTCAGAGGAAAATTCTGACGATGAAACAGGAAGACAGAATAACATGGAAATCATGACAGAATGGGTAGATTTCATTAGATAATCACTAAAGATTTTTAAGAAATTCCCAACATAGATCTTAGACAAATACCTGGAAATACCCAACATGCACCTGGCACAAAAGTATTGAAAGAAACTCTTAAGCCAATGTTTCACAAACACTCATTAAAAATAGTCTTTTGTTGCAGGAAACAAAAAAAAAAAAAAAA
>VCCN01002035.1:1627624-1641209 GCA_006491835.1 Architeuthis dux
AGAGAAGGAGAACTTAGAGAAGGAGAACTTAGAGAAGGAGAAATGGATTGCCTAAATGGAAACGGGAATTTTATAGAAGCCATTTTGATCAGGTGACTATGTTAGGTTTAGTGTAAGCTGATTAGGGATACCATAGTTTAACAGACTAGATGTATTGATTGGGGGAACAAACTTCAACCTACTCATACTTCAAGGGATATAATTTGGAGGGTACAATGTTAGGAGTGAACCTCTAGGTTTAAACTAGCTATATTGTTAAATAATTAATTAGTTGTTACAGTATGAGTATACCCAAACTCCTATATGTATATTTCAACAAGACGAAATATGGTGTGGGCAGGGGAACAAAAGGAGGGGGGAAAGAATCAAAGTTGAGTTATATACACCCTTGGAAATTGACATGACAACACAACCGAGAAATTTAAACACACAACCATTCGGCCACCCCATCGGAGTCGCCTGCAGTGGCAGGACACAGTTTTTGTTCGGCAATCAAAGTCTCCCACAGAGAATCCAGTTAGAAACTCGCACATGGTTACCAAATAAGACTAGAATATACAAATGGCCGAAACAATGTGACTATAACAACCAAGGTGAGGATAGTAGTCCAAATAGATTAATAAGTGCTTTCTTATTTCAGTACAAAATGCACAAAGGCCGAGTTTGTTTAACGTATCGTACATGTTCGCAGCTGTACAATCCACTTCTTATCCACTTTGAATATCATTCAAGTACTAACAAGTACTAACTAATAGTAACAAAAAATGATCAAACTTAAATAAGGAAACTAAATTAACTTATATAATAAGCTGACAAGTCATTCTTCAAGTAGATTCTTGTTTATACTACTAATACTATCAAGTACGCCTACTAATGTGTGTGTCTGTAATGTACAAATATGCACAAAAATTGGAAATGAAATACACAAAGGAGGGGAGAGAATAGTTTGGCCAGGATTGTGTTACTCAGTGTTATAGAAAGGGAAGCTTGGGCCAAGTCTGATAGCATTATAGTAACTTTTTTCACTACTGTCCCGAAAAACAATTTTAACCGTCCTGAGAGAAATGTAAGCCGCCCCGAAAAACAATTTTAACCATCCTGAAGGTAAAAACTTGGAGTTGGATTGGTTTTTCTACCGTAACAAAAACTACAAAACACAGTCTTTTTAAATTTAACAAAAAAGAAAAGAAAAAAAAGTGATTTAAAAAATAAAAAAATAAAAAAATAAATATCACTTCCGTCCCGGAAAAGATATTTGTTCGTCCCGAACACATTTTTACTTTCCCCGGGACGATGGGACAATGTTAATTTCGAGCCCTGGTTCAATGAATAAACGAACCAATTATTCAGGCAGAGAAGCACAGACAAAAGCATGAAAAATGTTTTAATCATTGTATATGGTCACGAGTATATGGGAACTCTTTGGTTGCCCATAGATTTACACGGATTTGCCCGAATTTGGGGGGCATTTACATATTGCCATTGCCTACTGAGTGACTCACCGGACCTGTTTGTCAAATCCGCACCCCACCTAATGTTACAGTTAAGATTCAATAAAATCAATACTTCCTACAGATATGAAAAACCAAAGATTTAGCCATGAAAAAAGCCTCTGAAGGCCACCACGCACCTCCATAAAAAGAAAACTCCTATACTCAGGATAATCCATTAAAAGGTTAACAGACATTGTGAGTTAATCTTTGGAGTCATAAC
Organism: Architeuthis dux; assembly: GCA_006491835.1. Classification (NCBI taxonomy): domain Eukaryota; kingdom Metazoa; phylum Mollusca; class Cephalopoda; order Oegopsida; family Architeuthidae; genus Architeuthis; species Architeuthis dux. The sequence goes on from VCCN01002035.1 coordinate 1,629,338, forward strand.
ATTTTCTTAGTAAGAGGCTGTATGTCTAACAAGACTGAAAGTCAGACCATAGAGGCACTAGTTATTTTCTTGTGACAGTGTTGTCAACTTTATTTTCAAGTTTTTTACCTTCAAAATATTACTCATTTTATTGAAAATCATCAAAATAGCAATTTCTGACATCTAGACACAACCAAAAACATCTAGATTTAGATGAAAAACATTTAAATTAGCAACACAGAGCAAGGGACCTTAACTCACATTTCAGTATAACACTGAGCAAGGGACATAACACACATTTCAGTATGTCAGTCAGTGACAGCAATCAATGCTAGTGCATCTAAAAATGACAGGTAACCCAGCTGGCGAGTCATCTATGAGAATATTAAACTGAAATTGTCAACTCCCAAAATAGGATGGGGGGGGATGAAGAAGATGCCAACAATTAAAAGTTCCAAGAATTAAGAAGCTGAAATCTGAATGAGAAATGTGGCATTTGCAAATATAGAAACTGAATCAAAAGTTTAAACCATTAACTGCTGCTATATAGACATCTTGGAAAAAGCAAGACTGTAGACTTGGTTTATAAAAATATGATAAATTTTTATTACATCAGATACATCATGCTGTGGTGGAGAATGAAGAGTGGGAAAGAGATAATGAGAGCTGGCAGACTTTTCCTAACCGGATAATTGGTGTTGTGTTTTCCCGAGCTAAGTGCTCTGTCAGTCTGCTGCAGCTCAGAATTTAGTCAATATCCTGTTTAAGACTTTTCAACAACTGGTGTGTCTTCCAGTCCCTGATACCTGCAGTTTGGTTTTTGGTCGATATCCTGTTTATGACTTTCAACACCTGTGAAGGTCAAATCTGTGACCGCCGTCCACGGCTGCCTAAATATCTAACATTGCAAATGACGGAAATTTCAGTCATTACAGTTTTATGGCTAACTCAACAAAGTTTCTGTTTTATTGCGATCGATGGCAACTCAGTTCTATCTGAGAGTCAGGGCTTTTATCTTGTAATGGATAACTATTACCCTTCCACTTGTTGCAGTTAATGGGTTAAACTGAAATTGTCAATCAACCCAAATAGGGAAAGCGTAGTGGATTGAGAAGAAGCCGACGACTAAAAGAACAAAGTTAAGAAGCTTAAATTTGTGAATGAGAAATGTTTGAAGGATTAAATGATAGACAATTATAAACAAAGTTCTTAAGATGACCCAGGAGAGATGGGAGGGGTTAAAAAAGAAAAACAAGACTGGCTGCTGCAGGGTCAAACTCCACTCCAACATCTAATCCGACTGAAGATGATTACTGCAACTTTTTTAGTGTATATATAATAAATAAATTTGTAGATATCTAAGACTTGTCAATTTAGCTCGGTTAGGAAGACACCAGCCTAGCAATCACTAGGTCATGAGTTCAAATCACAGTGTTGTATAGCCCTCTTGGTCTGTGGGAGGAAAATCTTGAACTTCGAGAAAAAGGAAGACTCTAAAAATATGAGGATATATTTTTATTTTATAAGATACATTGTGTTGTGGCAGAGAATGAAGAGTGGGAGAGAGAGACAATGAGAGCTGACAGACTGTTCGCAATAGGGGAATCGACCCAGTGTTTTCAGGCCCAGCTGCTCTCTGCCTCTCTGAGGGCGTCCAGTATCTATCTGGCTTTTATCGGGTTTGAAAGCCCACCATCTGCAGTCAGGGTCAATATCTTGTTTATGACTTTTGTGTCTGTTTTCCATCTTGGACACCTTGTAGTCGTCGATATCTTGTTTAACTTTTAATACCTCTGGGGGGTCAAATCTGTGACCTCCGCCCAAATATCCAACAACAGTAGGAGAATGGGGATTTTACATATCAGTTTACACCCAACATTTTGGTGAGGATTGTTGTTCTTGTTACGGTAGATAACAGAAGAATTTTATCAAGTTGTGCCTCATTAGGCCAATGTCAATATTAGAACAAACATTTACAACCTATTTCATTATTATTAATCAATCAGCTTAAATAGCAAAATGCAATTATAACTAGAAAGAAATTTGGTGGTCTCAAATAATTACTAAATTGGTTAGAAAAAAAGTTAATTGATTGCACAAGAAATCATCTACACAGTTTATATGATTAACACTCTACCTCCCTCTCTCATTACAGACAGGGTGTGCAAAGAGGGGGCTACACAAATAATGAGAGGGTTTAACTCTTAAATTCATGGACCACTTGTAATCGTTTGTAATTTACAGTTGAACTCCTCAATGAATACAATTAAAAATAATGGAACTCTTCTCTAAATTGAATAGGAAAAAAACTTTTCGCCTAAATGGTCAAAAGAAGATAATTTTAATAAGTTATTTCCCTTTAAATTGACATTCTATTTTTTAATATGAATTTAAATGTTAAATGGTTAGATTTTCAAAGGGCCCTTAGTCCAGGGCTCCAGACTAACCATTTTCACTTACCGTCTCAAAAACGGTCCGAAAATTAAAATGTTGTTTCTTTACTTTGTCATTATCATCTAGTTGTTAGTTATTAGTAGCATAATAAAAACACCATTAAAATGTTGAGGAAATAAATAATTGTCAAACTCCAGTCCAAACCTGGAGTTGATTTTGTTTTTCTACCATAAGAAAAACAGCAAGAACAATCATCACCAAATTTTTAACTTTTGTTTTTTTTTTTTAAAAATCACTTCCATCCTGGAGAAGATTTGTTCGTCCCAAACACATTTTTACCGATGACAGGACAACATTAATTTTAAGCCCTGGCCCATACTCCTAATTATGAGTCTAGTATCTTTAAGATTCAACAATACCAACATTGTAAACCCTTGAAAAATCATAGCTAATAATCCTGACAAGGACACAGTAGTTTAAAAAGATTTTGCACAGAAAAATCATACATTCTTATTTAACAAGGAAATGGTTTTGAATGCGATGTGCTTCGGCAAGAATGACGCTAAGAAGAGAAAAATGTTGTTGGTCACCAAATTGTGTTTCCTTGAAGTTCACTCCAATCTGGCAACAATAAACAATCTCTAAAGAACACCTTAGCACAATCTTTTAGACTTCCTTGTTCGTAATTACATACATTCAGGATACAAAACAAGTCACAAGTTTAGAATGCGTTTGCCTTGACAAGCAGAAGCAGATATTTGGAGTATGGCAGATTTTACAAGTTTTCAATTGCAAAGTAACCTTTTGGGGCAGTTGGTTTAAGGGTTTGAATTTTAATTCATGGAATATCACTGGAAAGTGTTAAAATTGAATTGCTGTAATAATGTGTAATTGGGCAGTTTTAATTAGCCCAGCACCAAAGAATTAAATCTTTACTACAGGCGTCCCCCGTTATAGTACAGTTCACAATATAAGGCGAATGGATGGTGGACACTAACATTTTTACATTTTTCATCCAGAAAACTGAATAAAAACAAAATTTCCTTAAAAGACTTAAATGACTAAAAGACTTAAATGACTAAAATATTAAATTTCTTCAATTTGCAATCAATTAACATAATTACATGGTGGTTTACACATAATTTCTTTGATTTTCTGATTAAACAACACCTTTGTTTACCAGTGAACTTCCCTGGACTTTTGACAATAAAACGACATGTGTCGATAAAAACACCCAAAACATGTAACGTTATTTTTATCCCAATAATCTTTGTGTCATTAGTAAGGAGAAAGAGTGTAGAGGATTTTTATATAAAAATTATTTGTGTAAACAATATAAACCCGGAGATAAGGGTGTTTGAAAAGTTGTTTACACTTAGAAAAACTGGTTTAACGTGATAATTTGTATAGAAAATTTAGCCCAAAACACACAAAGATTTAAAAATTGTACAGTTATTTAACTAACTAGGACAGTACCTGTTCCAAAGGTGCATGTTTGGTGTGTGGAGCAGCCTGCGATAGTTGTCATGGAAAATAATTTTACGTCTGTCATACAAAACGGCTTCAAAGTATTTTGGTTACTTAGATAATTCTAGAGAGCAGAAATCAAGTGAGAAATTTTATAGAAACTATGAAGAAAGATCTATAATCTTTAATTTTTTTTAATAGATTTCTCAAGAACCACTGATCCAAACAATGTCAAACTCAACACTGCAATGCCTTGTGTGCTGACTAATATACCCTGGTGAATGTCAACGTACCATGACCAGTTGTCAATCGCGGTGCATGTACACACACACATACAGACTTCTTCAACTGTAGTGAGATGAGCTGATTTCAATAAATCTTTCAGTACTTATTCACTTATGAATGAATGTTTTTTATGAAAAGAGTAGTTTCTTATGAAAAACTTATGGAAATAGTTTTTTAAGTCAATCTTCCTTTTAATTTTATGAAAGCTCAATATATATAAAAAAAGAAAAAAAAAGTGAAACCAAGGCCAGGATATCTGTAGAACAAACGTACACAATACTTTTTTTATATGTAATTTATTTATATTCTTCAGCGATGTGTATTAATTCTTTTTCAAATTGCTTTCACAGCCATAAAGGAAATGCTGAAAGATCATTTTTTTTCTGTTTTTTTAAATTAAAAAAAAACCCAAAAAAACAACAAAAAAAAAACAAAACAACACTGTAGCATTTGTTTTTCTTGCTCTGCATTTAAGGCATTTTCAACTATAATCTCTGCCCACTGTCACTATATCATTTACATGTGTTGACAACTGACAGTGACTGGGAACATCCTCTTTTTGAATGTTCAGAAATTGCAACCCTAGTTGATGAGGAGGAGGGGTTTATTTAGAGAATATAATCATCAGTTATTACCAACCAAACACTTATGCATATAAGTATAAAGCACAATGCAAACACCACCATTCAAGCAGGAAAAAAAAAATAATCAATTAATACAAATTCAATGAATTTTATTACACCTAAGTACTAAATCTACTAAGTACTAAATCACTACTATTGCTGACCTTAATCAAACTTAATTAAATCAACAGCAGAAAATTATGGAAGAATAGCAATGGCAATTTTCTTTTTGTTTATGCATAGAACGCCAAAACCGACAGGTCATTTTTTATGAAATTTTACCAGCAGACTTACAATGATAAAACAAGCGATATAACCCCTGATATCACAGGTAGGATTTATTCAAAATACATTAAAACTTCCATTCATTCTAGTGATTACATATATAGTGACACAGCAAATTTTAAAAGTATACATGGGAAGTAAGCAGGGCTGTGGAGTCTGAGGAATTTTGGGTTACTGGCGTCAGAGTCAGAAAAATTTTACTGACTGGAGTTGAAGTCAGAGTCGGTAAAATTATACCGACTCCAACTCCGAGTAAATGTAAATTGTAACATTACTACTTGAAAACCCGCACAATAGGTCAATTTTCGAGCTACAAAGTCAGCATAATCATTCATATTTATTTTACGTTTTTTTAATGAATTCTCTTATTTCTTTTTTTTTTTAAAATAACACTTTAAACCAAGTGTTTAAAAAAATATGAAAAGAATTTGGAGTGAACATTTATTGCTATAAAGTTTGCGGGAATTGAAGAATCTAGACAATTTTAGCCATTTTAAAGCCAGAGGAGTCAGTGGTACCAGAAATTTCCCATATAAATTAATGGTAATTGCTTCTACGTGTTACACTCATTTTAATAGAAAAATCTACTTTCAGATTGTGGGGGAAACCTGTCAAAAAGCTAAACATTTAATATTTATCTGTATTTCTGCTAAAAAAAACTTGTAGAAAATATTAACTTCAAATGCATGCCTGAAAGATGGAAGATTAGTTCAATATTTATTATTATTATTGGATAAAGTATTGTAACACAGAGGACTTCATGGATCAGCAGAAGCTGAATCATACTTACAAACTCACTCCCTACAACCGACTCTCTGCGAGTGAGTTTGTAAGTGTGAGTCAGCTTCTGCTAATCCATGAAGTATTTGCGGCCGATTAGTAAAAAGCAGCTAGGCATAAACTAGTCTCCCTCTGGCGGTGAGGATGTGAGTTAGATTCTCACCGAAGACTTACTCTTTATTTCCGATTGCATTGTTATAAGTTGCCATAGAAACAGCAGCCCGAATTAATAAGTTGTATAGAAACAACTAAAATAACGATGAAGGTAAAAACTAGTCAAATTTAATAAAAGTGGAAAGTTAGTTACTAGCTGAATTTTCACTGTATAATATCTATTCTAAGCGATTAATATTCACCCTGAAGTGGATTGACAAGGAAGGAGATTATGTTGGAAAATACATATTTGCTGTGTAAAAATCACTGACTTATTAATGTAACAACATAGTTATTACTTTAAAAAAGAAAGAAAAACAACTTGGTAGGAGGACAGAAGGATAAATTCTTATCTTCATTTTGACAGAGTTGTATAAAATTGAAACAGAAAGTCGCCAAGCAGCGGGAATGTTACAGGGATGTTGTAGTTGGATACTGGGGTGTCCCAGACTTGGATAGAAAGGAAACTCGAAGACTTGCTTGTAAAAATATCTGGACATATTTTTATTACACAACATACATCTTTGTCGGCCGGAGAGTGAAGAGTCGGAGAGAGATAAGGAGAACCGCCAGTCTGTCTCCAACAGGGACAGCGGTCTCGTCTGCTGATGTCTGTCTCTTCTTTGAATGTAGATATCATAACATTGTGAAATCCCTGAACATTTCAGAAATTTCATGAATTCCCTAATTTCACAATCAGTGTAGTAATGGTTAACAAGCTTGTGATACTGACCATTACTACTGTAATGAGTTCATCCTCACTGGGTGCTCTACTACTGTGGCCTTGTGTCAAACTAAGCTGTTTATACACTGTAAATACTAAAGCAGAATATACTTGATATTTACAAAGTTTAGTTTAGTTTGACACAAGGCCACAGTGGTGGGACACCGAGTGAGAATCAAACTCATTACAGTAGTAATGGTCAGCATCAAAGCTGGTTAACCATTACTACACTGATTGTGAAACTAGGGATTTCATGAAATCACAATCTTATTGTAACATATTTGCAGAGAAAACAAAAAGTCGCCAAGCAGTGGGACTCGATATATGTGAAAATATTTTAAGACAATAAGCTTCCTGTTTGCTTCGTTTATCATCAATCCCAACTTTGAGCTTTTGTGGGGAGATCACGGATCAAGGTCTCTTCCCTCCTCCATGCCCGGGTCAGTAGGCAGCATCAACAGGACAATAACAAGTGGGGGAAGAAAAGGAATGAAAATTAGGACAATTACTGAGAGACCAGAGTAAACAACAGGAAGGGACGGCTCCGTTTTCAAATAATCAGATCCTTACTACTTTATTTCCTGTAGATGGGGGGGGGGAGGAGGAGTAGGAGTAGTGACCTGACCCCATCCCACACTTAAGGCCAGAGTTCAGCGGAAATCTTCCAGTAGTTGTGAGAAAACGAGATCAGCCTTTCTTTCCGTCAGGTTCCTTCAACGGACTGATTACGGTTTCGCTTTAATACAAGCCAGAAGAAACACAACAGAGTTTGTAAATTCTAACAAAAATAAACTCAATAGTTTAATCCAATTAAAACCTGAGTTCTCGTTAAAAAGTTAGCATTATCCAAAATTAGCCGTTCATATAACCCTCTGATATCATGGGTAGGATTTATTAAACAAGCCAGAGTGTTGGCAGTCATGTGATGGTGTTTTAATGTTGGAACATACTTTTGTCAATATGGGTAATATCAGGTTTTGTTATTTTTGGTCATACTTCAGCTGTCCCATGAGATACTCATAAATCTAAGTGGGCTTTCATCACCTATGGGTAAGGAAAGGTAACTAAACACTCATTTGACCTTTGAACTGAGTTGACAGGTAAGAGACACACCCATTGGAAACAAATGTATTTTTCACTATATTTCAAGTAAAAAGTAATATTTTTTCAAAATCCAATAATCATTAAATTAACTAATTTTCATCAAATCCTATATTTCTAGAAGGACTACTTCATTTTTGGAAGATTTTTAATAACAGAGTTTAAATTTTTCTGTGGGCAGACATCAATCATGGCGTAATCCAAGTTGATTTTGGATGATACAAATTGACATTAAAACAGACTAAAACCTGCTTTAAGTTTGCAAAAGTAATTTTTCTTTTTTTAACAACTAAATCCGAGTGTGATGGGTTAAACAAGTTATGTTTAAATAGGGTAAGGTAACCCTTATAGTGCAGGGCTCAGATTTCAACTCGATGTGGCTTCCACTTCTTAACAGACCTAAACCCAACAAGACAAAGACACGGAAACACTCAGGCCCTGCGCTATAAGGGTTAAACCCTTTAAACATAACTTCTGTTTAACCCATCACACTCAGATTTTACACCTGAAGATGCCCAAAGAATGGATCGTCCGAAACGTTGGGTTTTACAACACAAACAACAAGAAGGAGTTCAATCGTCCAAAGAACCATTTGAATAACTTTATTCTATTTTCTTGCAATTAAAACCAGAATTAAATGCTGCTAAATCAATCAATAGTTTTTAACAAAATTATAAAAATACAAAGAAGAGATTAAGTACTAAGTTTATTTAGACAATCTAATCTCTTCTTCACATCTTTGATTTTGACAACGTTTCGGCAGATTCATTTCACAGCTTTCTTCAGTTGGCCAAAATGTTGTCAACATCAAAAGATGTGAAGAGATTAGATCGTCTGAACAAAAGTTGGTATGTTAATGACACTTCTCAAAGTTATAGACAATAAGTACTCAGTGTTGCTTTAAAAAAGTGTGATTACACATGGATGATAAACTGCCTATGGCGGTCCAATGATGCCTGATAGTAGCACTTATAGTCACAGTTGGTTGCACCAAATTAATCAAGTTAGTCATGAACCGACTGAACGCTTGACTGACTTATGCTCAACTAAAAGCCACAAGAAAATTTATTTTTGTTTCTAATTTTATTATCCTTTGTCTACAGGGGCACCACACCAGCTGTTGCGATTATAAACAACGTGCTTTTCAATTTAAATCCTTCTTCTAAAACACCCAATTTCTAATCGGTGATTTAGTTTTTATCAGATGAAGCATTGTCAACCATTATTGATTTTTGACTAGTACTGTCTTTGCTCTTATTTTTAGTTACTTTTCATTGTAACTACTCAAACTGTCAGGGAGTAAACAGTACTGATCAAAAACAAAAAATAATGGATGAAGATATTATCTTATTTTTATTACATGAAGCATTGTCAACCACTACACCACAATGTGAAACCCTAGACAGATAAAGTATGGATCAACTCGTACCTAAAATAAAGCTCTTATTGTTTTTTAGATGAAGCATTGTCAATCATTATTAATTTTTGACTAGTATTTCTTTCATCTTAATTTTACTTGCTTTTCATCTAGTAATAATATTATCTTGATTTATTTTTATTAGATGAAGCCTTGTCAACCCTTATTAATTTTTGACTGGTATTTCTTTCATCTTAATTTCAGTTGCTTTCATCACAACTACTAAGCAGACCATTAGTAAATGATGCAGATCGGACATAAAGAATAAGCTCTAGGAGAGATTTGAACTCGCATCCCTTTTACCTCGGGAAGCCTGCCTATGTATGACCACTAATCTACCGACTGAGCTACCAGAGCCAAGTCACGGATTAAAGAAGATCAAATCTAACCCATACTTTCTTCGTAAATCACTCACTTGTTAGAAACTATCAACCAAAACTGTCAAAATAGGTTTCTTCAGTTTTCTAGTCTGTCCGGCTGGCTATGTATGTATCATGTGTACAGGCCACACCAATGGAGCTAGAGGGCTGAAAATTTAAACATTTACTCATTATGTGTAAAAAAAAGGTTTTTTTTAAAAATTCCCCCTAAATAGGGGTTCAATTTACAATGTAAGTTATGCTAAATTGGTCCCTTGATTTGTGCCCGCTTGTTTTTTGAAAAAAGATTAGAGAAGTAACTTATTCATTTGTCACCCTTTTTTTAATTGATCACCAACACGGCATGCTGCCAAAAGATGTTGGTAACATGAGTTTTTTTTTTTGAGTGACTATGAAGAGCTGTCTGTTATTGTTTTTACGTACACTAGTTGTATTAGTAATGGTAAAATCATGTTGACTTATTTTCAATCGATATGGCACCGAGCAATCGGGGGGGGGAGGATAAATTTAAGGGTTAGATTTGATCTTCTGACACCCATAAAAGCTTTCGTAGCTCAGTCAGTAGAGCAGCTGCCCTACATAGGCAGGCTTCCCAAGGTAAAGAGATGCGAGTTCGAGTTTCACCTAGAGTTTATTCTTTATTTCTGATTTGCACTGTTTACTCACTGCCATAGACTGAAGTTGGAGTAGTTGCAATGAAGTGCGACTAAAATCAAGATGAAAGAGAAGACTAGTCAAAAATTAATGATGGTTGACTATCAGCCTAAGGTATGGCATGTGCCCTGGGTGAGACTTGAAGAGGGCACCACTGAGCAATTTCTATGTATGATGGCTGGACACAGAATGAGGGAGAAGAACTGGCAATGTTTGTGAATTGCTACAATCACTCCTTCAACTTGTTGAATCTAAATGCAGCCAGGAAGGATGCAATGATGGTCATATTTTTAAAACCATCGAAAATCTGTGTCCTTCTCTAATTCAACGCAGCGTTGCAAAAAGCTATTCAGATAATGCTAACTATTGCAGTTTCCATTACCAGCTGGAGGAGAGATCATTCAGCAAGTTAAATCTAATACGTTTGTATTTGAGAATCTCCAGGGGTCAAGGCGGACTATGAGTTAGTCTTGCCTAGAGCTTATTCTTTGTCTGATCTGCATTGTTTACTAATGTCCACTGACGATCCGAGTAGTCGCGATGAAAGCAGGTAAAATTAAGATGAAAGAAATAATTGACAAAAATTAATAATGGCTGACAATGCTTCATCTAAGAAACGATAATATTCAAAGTTTTATTTTAAGTATAAATGATCAAGTTCATTCCTCCACATGTTCCTATGTATGTAAATTATACCTTCATCTTCCAATGTCTGATATACTCAGTGGTAGACAGGATACTATAATATTCAGTGATATTTAAATGATGATTAATCTAACACATTCATTGGATTCCCACCTTTATAAATTCATATATATTTATGGTACGCCTACATTGTATCTTCATTGACAGTCTGAGTAGTTGCGAATCTACATTCTCAACCAGCAACAAAAAAAATGGGGGCCCCTTCACAACCAGCGACAATAGGTTATTAAATATTATGGTGTTCGTTTTTTAAATTTTGTTATACTCACTGTAGTTTACTTTTTAGTAATTGCATGATAAAGCTTCTAAAGTATTTGTAAGGAGTACACAGGTGAGATCACGTTGAACATAGGACATATTTCAAAAGAGCTCCCAAGCGCCAATAAATGGAACGTTGCTACCACCAAGAAACACGTTGGCTTAGATATCATTTTGCTTAGCGACCGATCACTTATCTCTATGCTTGATCTGTATAAAATTGGCATCGATTTTGTTAAAAAAAATTCACACATTTAAAAAAAAAAAAAATAAATAAATAAATTTTTTTAAAAAAGAAGTTGCTTCCGGAGCCCCTCCGAGATTAAGGGCACCTGTAGCTTAAGCTTCATTAGTTTAATAGTAGATCCGCCACTGGTTGCTATGAAAGTAGGTAAAATTAAGATGAAAGAAATACTAGTCAGAAATTACTAATGGAAAAGTTCTTTCTAAAAAGAGGCGGCCAGTTCTCAAGGACACTGACAAAATAAAACAATGTCAGCGTTTGGTATAGGGAGGAAGGGGAGTGCAATGAGGCAAACAGGAGACAGCAGAACCCCTATCCACACCCCAAATGGTTTAATTAAAGACCAGAGAAACACAATGTGTAGACACAAACACACACATTCAGTACCATTTGTAATGAACCATTAAAATTGATTCACACACA
>VCCN01002035.1:1689827-1702070 GCA_006491835.1 Architeuthis dux
TATATATTCTGGATGACTCCCTCTTCATCGCCTCAAGATCTACTGCAGGAGGACTGTTTTGCTGATGACTGAGCCACAATGAATCCAACCTACAATCACTTCTCAGAGGCTTCAAAGTCGTTTGGCTTAAACCTTAGTCTTGGAAGAACTGAAGTGCTCCATCTACCCTTCACCAACTACACCAACAACCTGAAACCAGCAATCACAATAGATGGTACCCAACTTACAAATGTTGAGAGTTTCAAGTACCTGGGAAGCACTATCTCCCATGATGGCTCCTTGGGCAGAGAAATTGATGCTCAATAAATAAATAATCATTTATATAAAAAGTATTGCTCATAAGTATTTGAACAAACAAAAAATCTGTTTTTATTGATGGAGAGGATCAAAATTAACTTACTAGTTTGGAAACTCTTCCATATAACAATGTGAGTTCACTTTTTCAATCTCCTTGATCAATTTTGAACAAGATTTTAGAAGGATAGAAACAAAAAACTTTTTTTTCATTTAACAATTCAGTTCTATTAAAAAAAAATATTTTCCAGAAATTTAGCGTTCAGATCCACAAAACATGACTAAATGCATCCCTTGTTATGTTGATTGCAAAAGATTTGGTTAGGGTGCGCATGTGTAAATAGAATCCCCCTTGTAAAGCCTTAAAAAACATTTTTTCTAAGAACTGACAACTTTTAGGAAGATTGTTAGGGTCTAACGGACTAAAAGCACAAAAATTACTGGCAAAAAAAATTGTTTCTATTTTTTTTTTTACTTGGTTAATGGATGTAGATCTTTACCAAAAATTGTTTCTATTTTTTTTCAACTTAGCTAACAAATGTAGATCTTAGCCATCATTTTTTGTTCTACTCATATTTATCTGCTAAACTCCATGTAATCTTCTTTATGATATTAATATTATATCTTAGAATGCAACATTTCAATTGTATTTACATTAAGTAACATTTCAATTTCAACTCTCATCATCAGCATCAACGCAAAAAGACCACACTTCTTCTACTCCTTCCAGCAGTTTGAAATTACTACTGTCTCTTATCACTTACGCATACATACATTGAACTGTCTCTATGTTTTGTTATAAACACACACATGCAAACTGCTACTCACACCGGGTGATACATAGCACACACACAATTCCAACTTACTTATTAACCTTTCTTCACTTTAAACAATATCTATTTTGTTGTTAATTTAACTGAAACTTAGTTGTGAATTGTTATCACTGCCTTGTTGAATTTCCTCTTGAACCGACACGTTTATTTTATTCTTATGATTGTGGGTTTCATCAGAGGTAAATTTGTCATCCTCGACAAAAGGGAAAATTGTATCTTCTCTCACACACCCCTCCTGTATAACCGCAACACTATATAATAAATTATTAGACACAAGGAATTAATTTAGTCTCTGTTTGTACTGATCAGCTGAGCATGGTGAGATTCACATCATAATCCACATATATAATACAATATGTATCCATATATATACATTTTTGTATGTAATACTTTTTTACATCACCAGAAGAGTGCTATACATTGAGATGTTTAAATTGCCTATGTCTATGTAGTGAACTCTTCTGGTGATGTAGAAATAGAATTTTTTGTTTTGTTATGTTAAACTTGATAAATAAAACTTCATATTTATTCAATGGTAAATAGAAATTTTTAGTTGAGAAACCAACAGAGAAAACAACATGTTATATATTTTATTTTGTGTAACAATTTTTTATATTTATACAAAATAAAAAAAACGTTGACTAGAGGCATTTCACCCAGGTTTATATAGTGGACACTTCTGATGAAGTAGTAGAAATAGAATTTTATGTTATGTTTAACTTGATAAATAAAACTCCATAATTATCCAACTAATTTTAACTTTAGTTTAGTTTAATATTCACAAAGAATTGAACATAAACAGGAAAATGCAGAACAACATAATGTTTTTGAGATTTTATAAGTACAATGAATAGCAAAATTACTTAAATATTTCTGCCATTTTTTGATGGCATGGGTAAACTAGTGTTAAAATTGAAGATCTCTTACCATCATGCAATATACTGGACACACTTTATTCATTATTATCATTATCATAATAATACATATAATATAGGTATGAACAAAAATTTTCACTGGAAAATCGACATCTGATTTTAAAAATGTAATTAAAATTTTTAAAATTCTGTTCTCGATTTAAAAAAATGTTTTTCTAGAAATAAATCAGCCCAAATGTTTGTCTAAACAAAAAGAAAAACATATTTTCATTAATTATAACATTTACTTTATAGCAGTCAAAATCTATGTTTTTTATATTAAGCAAAGAATCAATGATGATACTATTTTTGATGACAGTTAAAAATATTTTTTTAATTTAAAATTCTGTAGTTTAAATTCTACCAAAAATAAAGTTTTTATCAAATGCAGATAGTTTGAGGGAAAATACTTTTCATTGGTCAACTAAACTGCACTAAAAATGGCCTTATGTTTCTAAAATCAGGTGTTGATTTTCCAGGGCAAACTTTTGTTCATAATACCATATTTTAATATATGGTATCTTTCAAAGACCACAGAAATCAATTTGTTTTTGTTTGTATTTATCAGATGTACTCCATGTCATCATCTTTATATTAGGGTGTATCAAAAGTATTTACGTTTTTATAGATCTTTACGCTGAAGCAGGGGTTCTCAACCTTTTCTTGCCCAGGCACCCATTTCACCATATTTCAGAGTGTCATTCCAAGATTATCTGACTCAAAAGTTGCATTCCTGTATTGCAGCTCGTAGAAAGATCAAATATCAATATTCCAGCAGTTTGAATCTGCCAATCTGTGGTCCCTATTTCTCCCCACCACCCTGAATACCCCCACCCCACCCCAGGGGGATCCCCACCTGGTTCAGAACCTCTGCTCCAATGTTTATTTCATGAGCACATCTAAAGACTATGTATGACCCCACTATAATATTAATATTATGATTATACCAGGATCTACCGTAAGGTCGCCCACCTGATAGATTGCCCATGGGCGGTTATTTTAGTGTGTGTTTATTTATTTGTAGATAAAAATTTGAAAACATCTATGTTTTAGTGCACTTTAGTATAAAAAGCTGGACAACTTGGATACACATATAATAATTAAGATATCAAGTCCAAAATATCTGTCAATTCATTGTATAAACAAAAAGTTGCTTCAAAGAAATTAATTCGCTTGATACTTCTTCACTATTGCTGAATGAGTTTGAAAACAAACAAGTTATATTATTTATTTATTACAAAAATTAAATTATTTTTTGTGTTTGCAGGTACTAAATACAGTCTATATAATATATAAACTGTATTTAGTATATATATATATATGTTCGGCTCTCGTAGCAACTCAAAAAGAAAACACTGTCCACAGAAGTACTAAATACGATTAAAACGATTTGCCGATTGATAGTGAAATGAATAAAAACAAGTCGTAACCTTTATTGTTTTATTATGCTCAATTTAGCAGTTGTGATGGCCTTTGAATAATGGCTAGTATTTGGTCCATTTTTTCCACCCAAATTTGGCTGTTTTTCAGTTTTACTCTTTCAATTCAAGACTCTTCTCAAAATTATAAATTAAAGTCTTTTTTTTATAGTTTCTTATAATTTATGAAATGAATTTTACTTTTTTTATATTTTGAAATCAAATTCTGCTTTCCATTAAGTTAATTTATGTGGAACTGGCTTTGACGATTTCAGATGAAGTTGCTATTTCCAATATTCAGGTAGTTGCTATTTCCAATATGAATTTTAGGTCCAGGAAAAAAAGTCCTTTCTCTGACCTTTGCATATTCAAACCATAATGTTTTTTTTTTTCACAGACATGTATATATACATTTCTTTCTTTTGATTAAATAATTTATTTTAAAAGTTAAGTATTTTTGTACAACATTTGATGTGAGCGATTTCTGACGAGTTATGATGAGTTGAAATGGCAAAGTGGAAACGATTACATTGGAAATTGTTCCAATGTAATCGTTTCCGCTTCGCCGCTTCGTCTCAACTCGTCAGACATCGCTCACATTAAAAAGTTATACTTCTTGTCTTCCGTAGTTCAACCACGTTGGTAATACTTTTATGTACACAAAGTTATATCCTTGCTATCACAATGTCTTTTCCGATCAGGGATGTCCCCAGGGATCATCTTGATATGGAGGTGGGTCTTCTTGTGGAATCATGTTCTGCCCTTCCATTGGCATTGGTGGGGCTGCAACAGAAAATAAGAGATAATAGATTTTTTAAAGAACTGGCTGGAGCAATGGAAATTATTGTGGCACATTAATGCAGTTTGATGCTTATGTTTTTATAAATTAAATAGTTTGTTCCTAGAGGTCCCAAGTAGGTTGTAGGTTTAACCATTTCATATTTAAGTTTCTAGCAGTCATAATGCTTTAACTGTTAAATTCATATGTTTATGTCATTTTATGTCAATTGCTGTTAAGTATTTTGAGTTATTCCCTTTATGCAGGAGAGTGTTTATCAACTTCCGGTAAGGGGGGAAATGTTTTACGTTCTGGTGAACAGCAGCCATATTGTTTTTAGGAGAGCGGTCATTGTAAATGTATGAATAAAGGATCTCTGTGAGTACGTCTTCTGTTTGCATTTTTAATCTGTTAATATCTGTCATAATACCAACCTTACATTGGTAGCAGAGTGTAGTTTGTTATATAAAAAAAATAAACCATGTTCCGTATTTAAACTAAGTAAATCCAAATCCAAAATTGCTAGTCTTGCAGTTCTGGTCAAAGAGAAAAATACAGTCGATGCGACTTTTGTATTTTCTATTTTACACGTGCTGGGTGCATTCAGCTATTTCTTTTCGCCACTTACAATAATTCTTTGGGGCAAAGATTGGTAAATCCAATTCAACATCAATGTGGCCATATTTGGCCATATTTGTTTTTTTTGTTTGTCTCCGGAAATATCACTGTTCATCTTCCTGTATTTTCTGTTTTAAAATCGTCTGTCATTTTTTTCCATCTATGCTCTGCTACCAATGTAAGGTTGGTATAATGACAGATATTAACAGATTAAAAATGCAAACAGAAGATGTACGTATTCTTTATTCATACATTTACAATGACCACGGTCAACGACACACACATGTGTTTCTTTTCCGATCTCCTAAAAACAATATGGCTGCTCATTCACCAGAACGTAAAACAGCGCCCCCTTACCAGAAGTTGATACGCACTCTCCTGTCTAAGGGGAATAACTCAAAATACTTAACATCAATTTCAAGGGAAATAACTTCTTATTAAAATTACCTACCTTTGACTATTTGGTGAATTTTTTTTGTTCAATTCACAGAAGAGTTCCACTATTTTTTGTGCTATTCATTGAAGAGTTCAATTGTCAATTACGAGCGGTTTATGAATTTGAGAGTTGAAGATATGACATCTATTGGTCCGGCAAAATGGATAACCAAGGGTGCCGGAAATTTGATTAAAAAAACAATTAATGCCTGCCGAATATGTAAATATGGTGGCGTTCAGGAGTTTAGGGAAAAGAAGTCTTAAAGGCTGTGTGGCTAGATTTGAATTTGTGAGAAAGATTTTGAAATCTGAAAGGGATTGAAAAAAGTAAAAAACTGCTGGATGAAACATTCTTTGCAGGAAAGATTACATGGAAATATTTTTGTGTAGAGACTCACCTGATGGCATTGTTAAAAATGACTGGTTTGGATAGGTCATTTGGACAGTGGGTGGACGTGCAGTAGTAATCACCACCCCCGCTTGCTTATGTTTGGCCCAGCAACAACAGACAAAACTCACGATGACAATCACAAAAACAACCGCAACAATGATCACAAGAATCATGACGATCGAATAAAGGAAACTTTTGACTGGTCCTTCGAATAAGTCATCTGAAAAAGAAGAAGAGAAAGATTTATTTGCTTAAAAACAAGAAACATAAATAAAAACCCATAATACTGAGGAGAGTCCTGGAGTATTGAAGGGACTTGCTGTCACTCAATTTCCAGAAAGACATGAAAGCAACACCTTAAAGAAACCAATAAAAACCTAGAAAATATTATTTAAAATATGTATTATAAATAATAAAAATTATTTAATAATTCTCGTAGAATTAGTCTAGCTGAATATTGCGCTTGCCTGTATATTTCGATTTACCGGCGTACATATAATTTTCTGTTTATTAATTTTCATAAATAAACGATTCCCTAGCCTATTTTAAGCAATAAATAAATATTTGCATACAATATATTATTATTCGAGCATTTTATGATACATATAAACATAATTGGAAAATGAAGAAATAAAAGCATGCATTTCCTAGGTCTAATGCAGTTCAGTAAAAAATGTATGAATGTCGAAATCTTTACAGTACAAAAATTGAATTAGTGTTAATTTATAGGGTCTGAAAGTCCGAAGTGTATGAAAGGACGAATCTCGAGGACTGCCTGTACATAAGATGTATCTTGAAGGTTTTTTTAGTCATATCTATTAGTTTCATGTTCACACCAGATGTCTGATGGTCATCGCTGGAAACTGAGTGACAGCAAGTTTCCTCAAATCAAATCTCTAGCACTTAGTGGCATACCAAAGTTATGGCAGATAAGGCATGTGCCCTAGGAACCACTTGAAGAGGGCATCACTGAGCAATTTCTATTAAAGTCAGACAATCCATCCTCGAATAGTTAAAAAGAATTTTCTTTAGATGTATGTTGGCTGGACAAGGAATAAGTGAGAAGAACAACCTGGCAGTGTTTGTGAATTGCTACAATCACTCCCTTAACTTGTTGAATGTACATGCAGCCAAGAAGGATGCACTGATGGTCATATTTTTGGAACCATTGAAAATCTCTGTGTCCTTCTCTAATTCAATACAGCGTTGCAAAAAGCTATTCAGATAATGCTAACTATTGCAGTTTCCATCACCAGCTGGAGGAGAGATCATTCAGCAAGTCCAAACTAATACTTTTGTATTTGAGAGCCTCCATGATGTTATGTTGTTTTTAGCTGTGTTGATTAAAGTGCGTTTGGTTAAAACCATATTTAGCTGTGTTGGAGACAATCCCAGTTGCAGGCCCTCACTTCCGGTATCGGAAATGAGACTCCCTCTGGGGTAGCTTCTTCCATTTCAGCTTGTTTATTTACATTAAATATACAGAACAAAAAGATGTATAAATACATAAACATAACACATAGGCAGACTCTATGATCTTTCTCAGCTGAATGTAGAAAGAGAAGAAACTGAAAAAACTGACCTTGAGCACATTATAGACTAATTTTCACCAGTGAAAGCAAATAAGGTGCAGTTGTAATTTCACTGTAGTGCCATAATTTGTTAAATAAAAGATTAATGAGCTTGAATTGTATTTTTTAGCTGATATTATGGTAAAGTTATCTAAGATGTTTGGACAGGGGTGCAATTTCAGTGCTTGCCACCGGTATTAGTTTGCATTGATATACCCCTGCTAGCATTTTTTTCAGTATTCTCGCAGACACCAGTGCCACTGTGGTCTAGACCAGTGGTTCCCAACCGGGGGCTTCCCCCCAGTGGAGAATTTGGGTAGTCCAAGGGGGAATAAGGCTATTAGGTAAAAAATAAAAGTCCATTCTAGAAAAAAGGTTTTCTGTACTTCTATCCATGAAGTCAAAGGCTCAAAATAAGCTCCAAGTTGAGAATGATTTAAGATGTGCTCTCTCACAAATAGACCCACAGATTGAAGAACTAATAGCACAAAAACAAGAACAGAGATCACATTGATGTGTATATCAGTTACGATAGTAGAATTCTTATATTTTTGTAATAATTGGAATTTCAAATGATGTGTTCTAATTATTTTCACTTGTTTTCTTTGAGTAACAAATACACAGCAGCAGCTGTACAATTATAAAATTAAACTAATTAGTATGAAGCTGTCTACTTGGGTCTAGATGGATAAAGTGAATGCTGGTTGTGAATGAAATGGTCTCTTTTACAAAGAAAATGAAAAAGCATTGTATTCTTACCACTTTTCTTTACAACCAGCCGAAAATCATAATTGTGTGTTTTCAAATCTCTCCGGTTTAGTTGAATTTTCATGACATTTGTACTACTGCAGACTGATTTGCTTGGTACTGGATTACACGAAAAGACCACCTTCAAAGAAAACAGGAAGACTTAAGAACATAGGAAATTTGATAAACAATATTTGGTGAATTTTGTTATTCTGGAAGAAGTTGCATCAATTTCTAATATATGGGGAATGACTCGAAAGATTTCGCAGATTTCTTGTGTAACAACCTAATACATTAGTAAACCAATCGATGTAAAACAATCGACATTTCGAATAGTTGAACATGAAATATCCTTTTTTACATTATAGAGAATAATGCTAAAAGTGACAGATTTACTAATGTATTAGGTTGTTACATAAGAAATGTCTTTTCTTTTTAAATCATAGAGAATAAAGTTAAAGTGAAAGATTTACTAATGTATTAGGTTGTTACATGAGAAATGTCTTTTCTTTTTAAATCATAGAGAATAATGCTAAAAGTGAAAGATTTACTAATGTAATTGCATTTCTTTTTGAAGATTCAATGAAAATAGAAATATAATTCATTTATTCAGGTTTTTTAGTCTTTAACAGCAATGCTGTCTGGTGTTTACCCATAAGTTAGACCAGTTTTCAAGTACAAATTCAAATTAGGACATAATGCTGCTCAAGCTGCTGATAACGTCAAAAAAGCATTTGGAGTGAACACTATTACAGTGCAAACTGTTTAGCATTGGTTCACTAGGTTTATGTCTGGAAATATGGATACCAATAATAAACCTTGATGATGAAGAACTATCGATATCAGTGGCCAATGACTCACAAACAGCGGTTCAATCCCTTTCTGGAGACTTTAGGACTTCAACATTGACCATATCACGTCATCTCAAAGCAATAGGAAGGGTTAAACAGTTGAAGAAATAGGTCCCACATGAACTGATTAAGATGCTCCATGACAGGGCCTGACCACATTCCACTCAACTGACGGTATCTAAGCTTATAGAATTGGTATATGAAGTCTTGCAGCATCCTCCACATTCATCTGACATTTCTCCTACAGATTATCATCTTTTCAAGCATTTTGAACTTCATATCCATAATAGAAGTTTCAATAATAGGGAACCCATAATTAGTGTTTTTACTGAATTTGTGACAACTAAACCTCAAGAATTTTATAGGGAAGGCATATTATCAATAGAGGATCATTGAAAAAAGGTTATTGCTTCAAATTGGTCACATTTCGATTAAATATGTACCATTATTTGTTGTATATATCATAGTTTATACTATTCAAAAAATGATATCCAATTCATGTGTACCAACCTAATATTACAATAAATAAAGTTATCATACATGACTTATTGACTTTTTGTTCATGTTAGGAATTATTAATGAAAATACATTGCAAATGATTTTTCTATAAAGAGCAGTTGAACAGGCTTATAATAAAAATGCACTAAAATACTAATTCTATAAAATCATTGCACATGATTTGCAGTAGAAAATACATTATAACTGATTTGATAAAGATATTCACTGGAAATAATTTGCTATAGAAATGCATTGCAAATGATTTTCTATAGAAATGCATGGTAAATAATTTGATATAGAAATGCATGGCAAATGATTTTCTATAGACATGCATTGAAAATGATTTTCTATAGAAATGCATGGCAAATAATTTGTAATAGAAATGCATTGCAAATGTTTTTCTATAGAAATGCATTGCAAATGATTTTCTATAGAAATGCATTGCAAATGATTTTCTATAGAAAATCATTTTCAATGCATGTCTATAGAAAAACATTTGGCAAATAATTTGTAATAGAAATGCATTGCAAATGATTTTCTATAGAAATGCAAAGAGATTGATGTTTTGGTACATATACAATATTTTTCTTTCTGCATACATACGTTTATAAACATATTTTCTATAGTTTTGAGAAGGGTCATTAATATTCAAATGGTTCTTTGGACGATTGAACTCCTTCTTGTTGTTTATGTTGTAAACATGACGTTTTGGCCGATCCATTCTTCGGCCTTCTTCAGGTGTAAAACAGTTAAACAGTTAAACAGTAAACAGAAGTTATGTTTAAAGGGGGTTAACCCTTATAGCGCAGGGCGATGAGAAAGGCAATCATTTTCCTCTCTGGGAGGAAATCTGGATTATTATCAGGGGATGCTGTTGGAAACTCAAAAGAAGGCAACATATATCAACATGTTGACTGAATGTATTAGTCAGACAAGTACGGAGTTCAACCTGATGTGGCTTCCACTACTCAACAGTGATAAACCTGACAGGCAAGGATAAAAAAACCACCTGAATCCTACATTTTAAACGTTGCCTCCATTGGAGTAAAAAACTTCTGTTTACCACCATCACATTCGGATATTACACTTGAAGAAAGCCGAAGAATGGATCAGCTGAAATGTCATATTAACAACACAAACAACATGGAAGAGTTCAATTGTTGTGTTTGTTGTGTAGATATAAGGTAATTCGATGGAATGATAGAAGTAATTTGACAATGTGGAAGGGAAAGATTGGGAAGGTGTTGTTACATTTCAAAAATGTTTATTATCATATGTCAGAAAAAAGTGTACTCAGCCTTCTTTTTGACTTCTGGCTGAGAGAGGTGGGGCAAAAATCAACCTTGTGTTAGCTCAAAAAAAGCTAATAGATTTGATTGTGTTTAAATTTATAGAAAAGGTACTTCCCTTTCCTTGGTCATGTAAATTTTATTTCAGCCAATCAGAACGGCAGACTGGTTAGCTTTATAAAGTATTAGAAGATGATACTTCTTAGGGTAAGGTTGTCTGTTTTTTGCCTTTTTTTCTCTCTGTTTTGCCGTCCTGTTAACAAAGTTAAGAATTGTTCGAGTCCGCTACTGACATTACCTCTGGTCTACCCTCCCCTGCGCTGTTGGCCATTTTCTTCTTGAAAATTGCCATACATAAAAATAAGGTTTAGTTGGTGTCTTCAGAATCTTTTTTTTGCAATGCAGAAGACATTGAAATTTTGCAGACATGAAAAGGTGAGAGAAGTAATTTATTTATTGATCACCCACAACATGGCATACTGCCAAAAGACATCGGTCGCATGACGGTTTCTATTGAGTGACTAATCAGACCTGTTTTTATGTTGTTTGTTAAATTAATTATTCTTAATGTTGTAACAAATTAATCTTCTTAAATTCTCATTTTCGACAAATCTGCAAAATTCATTTTCTTCAACAATTTTTACCACTGAAGTATATGTATTATTTGTATCTGACTGTCTGTCTATACAATATCTCCAGAATGAATTTCAATGACATTTTGCAGAAGGCTGTTCCATGGGCTGCTGCTGATGATGATGATAATAATGTAGTAGTAGTAGCAGTAGTATTAAAAAAAATATATTTGGCTTATTATAATGCTTGGACCAGTATTATTTTTAATATTTATTAATGATCTACCAGATACAATATCTATAAAACGTAAAATCTTTGCAGATGATAGCAAATTGTACCACCAAGGCTTCTCGCCAGTTGACCAAGTGAAAGTACAGGAGGACATAGATAAATTAATGCTATGGTCAAGAGAATGGTTATTAGCTTTTAATGAAGATAAATGTAAGGTGTTACACATAGGAAATAGAAATCCGCGTTACGATTGCTGTATGAACGGAAATATACTAGATATTGTAAATGATGAAAAGGATCTTGGTATCTTATTATATATTATATTATTATACTATATAAGACTTATGTCCATCCACACCTCAAGTACTGTGCACAGGCCTGGTCACCGTACTTGGAGAGAGATACAAATCTTTTAGAAAAAGTCCGGAGACGAGCAACTAAGTTAGTACCAGAATTAAAAAGTATGAGATGAGATTAGGCTAAAAGTGTTAGGGTTAACATTGTTAAAAAATAGGAGAGATTGGGGAGACTTAATAGAAATGTTTAAGATTATGCATGGTTTAGAAGTAGTAAACCCTGATGTATTTTTTCCAGAAGGGGGTACAAGGGAATTTTGAACACGACTCTTTCTTCTATTGCTAAGGAAGAATTGATAAATTATTTGGGGCAATTTTTTACACTTACTTCCCCTACATCGTAGTTATATATATTATTTATGACAATGGTATTGGCAGAGGTATGCATTTTCCAAGTGATTTCGGCCTTGTCGGCTGGGGCCTAGAATACACAGACTGCATCCCTT
>VCCN01002035.1:1824157-1836389 GCA_006491835.1 Architeuthis dux
GGGGTCACAGAGAGGGGGTCGTGAGAACGAGAGAGTGTGTGGGGCAAAGAGAGTGAGAGATGGCGAGAGAGAGAGAGGGGAGAGAGAGGAACAAAGAGAGTGAGAGAGAGCGAGAGAGTGAGAGAGGGCGAGAGAGAAGGAGCAAAGAGAGTGAGAGAGAGAGGGCGAGAGAGAGGAGCTAAGAGAGTGAGAGAGCGAGAAAGGGGCAAAGAGAGAGAGAGAAAAAGGAACAGAGAGAGTGATATAGGGCAAGAGAGAGAGGAGCAAAGAGAGTGAGCTAGAGTGGAGCAAAGTGAGTGAGAGAGAAGGGCAAAGAGAGTGAGAGAGGGCGAGAGAGAGAGGGCGAGAGAGATAGGAGCAAAGACAGTGAGGGAGGGCGAAAGAGAGAGGAGCAAAGAGAGTGAGAGAGGGTGAGAAAGAGGAGCAAAGAGAGTGAAAGAGGGTGAGAGAGAGGAGCAAAGAGAGTGAGAGAGAGAAGGAGCAAAGAGAGTGAGAGAGGGCGAGAGAGCGGAGCAAAGAGAATGATAGAGAGAGGAGCAAAGAGAGTGGGAGGGGCGAGAGAGAGGAGCAAAGAGAGTGAGAGAGAGAGAGGAGCAAAGAGAGTGTGAGAGAGAGAGGAGCAAAGAGAGTGTGAGAGAGAGAGGAGCAAAGAGAGTGAGATAGGGCGAGAAAGAGGAGCAAAGAGAGTGAGAGAGAGGAGCAAATAGAGTAAGAGAGAGGAGCATAGAGAGTTATGAAGGGAATCACAGAGAGGGGAATGGACATTGCTGAGTTGAGAAGGAGAGAGGGACAAATAAGAGAGGGAGGGGAAGAGAATCACAGAGAGGGGAAACATGCAAGGGTGAGAAAGAGAGACAAATGAAGGGAGGTGTACAGAGAGGGAACGAGAGAGGGTTAAGAAACAAGAAAGGGAGAAAAAAAGACCGAAGAGAAACAAGGAGAGAAAGAATGAAGAAGAGAATCACAGTGAGGGGGGGGGAGAGAGAAAGACAAAGGATGAAGGACGGGGTACAGAGAGAGAGAGGTGGTGGGAAACAAGAAAGGAAGAAGAACCGAAGAGAGACAAGGAGGGGGCGGGAAAAAAAGACAAAGAAGAACTAAGGAAGAGAGATAATATTTGACGAGAATGAAATAGAAAGAGGAAGCAAAGAAGAGAGAAAGTCCAAAGAGGAAAGGGAGATGGAGAGAAAGATAGACAGAGAGAGAGGGGGGAAATACGGAAGAGAGAAAGAACAAAGAAGAAAGGCAGACGGAGTAAAAGTCTCGGAGAGAGAGGGGGGGGGACTATGAAGGAAAGAGAGAGAAGAGACAGGAGGGAATTGATACAGATTATATACATTTTGTCTATATTTTCTTATCTTTTTTCGTTTTTCAAATTTTAAGATTTTACAAGTTCTAGACCAGTGGTTCCCAACCTTTTCGAGTCATTCCCCACTTTTGTCAATAAAATTACTAGTATTCCCCCCTTCCATTTAAGTAAATTTATTACAAGAAAAAAGAATTCTGCTATCGTAACTGATATACACATCAATGATGTTTTAATGATATTAAAAAATAATAATATAACGAATAATAAATCTTCGATTTGTGGGTCTATTTGTGAGAGAGCACATCTTAAATCATTCTCAACTTGGAGCTTATTTCGACTTGATAGATAAAAGTGCAGAAAACCCTATCTCTAGACTGGACTTTTATTTTTACCTGATAGCCTTATTTCCCCCCTGTTGGGAAACACTGTTCTATATTGACATCCCGAACAAAGGGTCCAATGCTCGGATCTAAAAGAAGAAGGGGAGAAAAGATCGTTGGGGTATCACCATACTGGGTCCTTCATGGCATTTCTCAGGGCAGTGGGCTTATGGAAATAATGCACTAAACATAAATTAATTCATTGTTTAATAAAATAAATTTAAACTTATGTCCGATCGCAGATACGTCCCCATACGAGCTTAACCCATTATTCAAACCTTATTATTATTCAAACCTTATTATATAAAAGAAAATGTTGGTTTCTGTCACGCTAAAGCAAACAGTCATGCAGTTCTATGGCTCAACTTCAAATGACCAAAATGCCCATCCTGTTATTGTTAGCTTGCTAATGAGAACTCAGTGTATACGTCATTTTTGTTTCAAGGTCAAGGCCAAGGAGAAGGTAAAAGATCAGACACCTGGCTGGGTTGAGCTAATGACTTGGTGAAAGAAATGTCATGGATGACATTTGTTCCCGTTTCTTTGGAAAGGTAAGGAAAACCTATGAACAATATAGAGGTTTAGGTAAATATCTATGTGTCCTGGTATCTTATGTTATGCAGTGCGTATATTTCAATTCACCCTATAAAGATCGACTTACGCCCAGATCCAGTCGCGTCCATACTATCAGAAAGTAACACGGACGCAAGTCGACGTATTTCCCTTTGCAGCCAGCCTTGGCAGGGTAAGAGTTGGACAAAAAGTCGAGCCAAAATGGGAAATGTATCAAAGTAGAAACGAAAATTGCAAAAATGTGTTTCTGATTATTCAAACATAATTATATAAAAGAAAATGTTGGTTTCTGTCACGCTAAAGCAAACAGAAAGAGAGGAAGGGGGTAAAGCAAAGCTATTAGCGTATCATACAGATATGTGTATGTGTATTCACGTCTACATCACAACTACTACTACTGATGAAATCTTTCCCTAGGTCCACTGAGTATGCATACCAAATTTGGTTGACAGTTGCTTTATATAAATAGATATATATTTGTATAATTTATCCATACGTAAATAACACCAACATTTTTTACGGGTATTCTGCTGGTTTTTAATTATTTTCTTCCAAAAATTTCAGAAAACAAAAAATGAAGGAGACACTATTTTTTTTAAAGAACGTGAAAAGAGAGGTAATTAATAATTTTATAGGCATTGAAAGAATTTGGAAAAAAGAAAAAGAAAAAGCATTCTTATCGCTTTGAGGATAGGGACCACTCCTGGTTATTTTGAGCTAAGCTGGGGGGGAAAAGACCTTAATTTAAAAAATTAAATTAAAAAAACTCAGATATTCTGGGGGAAAAAAAAACATCCAATAAAGCGCATTTTCATAATAATAAAAAATAATAATATAACGAATTTTTTTCTCGGAAGTCTTTAAAAAGAAAAGAGATAATTTCACCCACTATGGTATCGCTCAACTAATGACTATTTTTCAGGAAAGAAAGGGACGGAAAAATCCTAAAAGCTAATCGCAATCAGATAGATCGATACAAGCGATCATTTGCTTCGTGTCTCAGCAGGCAATCTCTCTCTCTCTCTCTCTCTCTCTCTCTCTCCGACACTCTCTCTTTCTCGCTCCTTCCCTCCTTTCTCTCCCTCCATCCCCTTCTCCCTCTCGCATCTTCACCCTCCTCTCTCGCCCTTCCCTCATCTCCCCGCCTTCCCTCTATCTCCCCACCCATGTGCACCATATTTCTTTTTAAAAATTATTTGCAATAAAAGAACCCCCCCCCCCACTTTCGATCAGCAAGGGGGTGTGGTGGGGTGGGGTGCATTTCCGGAAGTTTTGATCGTCAATTGACTGAATCCCGAACGAGCGTGGTTTCAGGTTTACAAAAAAGCGCTTCACTCAAACTTTCGATTTCTTCATGAATCGTTGTTGACACCGGAGATTCACGATTCACAGGAATTCCTTGTTGCGTGCTCCCCTTTTATTCATCTCTATCTTCCAGATGTCAGAATTGAATCCATCAACTACTATTTTCCGGTTCATGTTACTTTTCACGTTGTAAATTAGAGGTACTACTGGTAATGCTTGGGTTTGCGGACGTAAAATATAGAAGTTAAACACAGTATACAAAGGATAGGCGTACGAGACCGGGGGTGGGGAAATTCGAGCAAAACAGGAAGAAAAAAATCGAGCAGGGAAAGCAAAAAGATTAATCATAGGCGCCGACTACGTGGGGGCTTGGGGGCTCGAACCACCCCTGGGAG
The DNA here is from genome assembly GCA_006491835.1 of Architeuthis dux. Lineage (NCBI taxonomy): Eukaryota > Metazoa > Mollusca > Cephalopoda > Oegopsida > Architeuthidae > Architeuthis > Architeuthis dux. The sequence goes on from VCCN01002035.1 coordinate 1,828,120, forward strand.
AATTGTCGGGGGATCAATCCTCCCCTGGTATTAATTGACAAACAATTTAACACAAGTGGACCATCAAACTGTGTCATTATTAATTTCATTTGTTTTTAAAATACACAGAATTATTGCATTGATTTTTTTTTTTCGTTTGATATGTTCAGAACGTATTTTACATTGAAGGTATTTAAAACAAAAATTCGTTCAGAGCGTATTTTACATTGAAGGTATTGAAAACAAAAATTTGTTTAGAACGTATTTTACATTGAAGGTATTTAAGACAAAAATGTGTTCAGGACGTATTTTACATTGAAGTCATTTAAAACAAACATTTGTTCAGAACGTATTTTACACTGAAGGTTTTTAAAACAAAAATTTGTTCAGAATGTATTTTACAATGAAGGTATTTAAGACAAAAATGTGTTCAGAACGTATTTTACATTGAAGGTGTTTAGGACAAAAATTTGTTCAGGGCGTATTTTACATTGAAGGTGTTTAGGACAAAAATTTGTTCAGGACGTATTTTACATTCATTGAAGGTATTTAAAACAAAAATTCGTTCAGAGCGTATTTTACATTGAAGGTATTGAAAACAAAAATTCGCTCAGAACGTATTTTACATTGAAGGTATTTAAAACAAAGATTTGTTCAGAACGTATTTTACATTGAAGGTATTTAAGACAAAAATGTGTTCAGAACGTATTTTACATTGAAGGTATTTAGGACAAAAATTTGTTCAGGGCGTATTTTACATTCATTGAAGGTATTTAAAACAAAGATTTGTTCAGAACGTATTTTACATTGAAGGTATTTAAAACAAAGTTTTTTTAACGCGAATTTAATCTATTTCGAAATTCTTTTTTTAATATTGGGGGAATTAATGACTTTGATACAAGCATGGTAACCGTTAAATGTTATTACTGATAATACGTGTTTCTATGCAATTAATTCAAATAGCTTCAACGTAACGTTTTTTTTTTATTTGAGACTACCCGGGGGAAACTAAAAGCATGTTAATAATGATTGCATTAGCAAACATTAATTAAAATTCATATTCATTCTTTTCATATCATAACTAGTATACCCGTGCCGTCAAAAATGACGACATATATGAAATTGATATTTTGTTACGTCCTTATTAGAAACGAGTCTTTATTGACTACTGAAATGTTTTTGTCTAATTCATTTCATTTTTACAATTGGTGTAAATATTTTACATTTTCCCTTTCTGCATGACGGGGTTGGGGAAGGTCGGATCTTGTCTTTCTTTTCCCCTTTAAATGACATTAGTGGCATTTTGGGTATGGGTGGGGATGGTCGGATGTTGTCTTTCTTTCCTGCCCCCTATCTGCTATCTTGTGTGTGTTTCTATTTTCAACTCTCTTTCCTTCCTTTATTTTAAATCAAAGTATATAAAACAAGTGGCGTTAATCGTTAAATAAATAAATTCATAGGCGTACGAGCCGGGTTGGGGGGTGCGGTGACCGTTCACCCCTTCGGGCAAAACCTTGTAAGATTTCCGGCAAATTAAGCTCTTTGCCCCCTTAAACAAAGTGTCCCTATATGCCTGATACAAAGGCTCGAAAAAAGTATAACTATACAACGTATTGATTAGATATTAACACAATATGTATGCCTTTTGGAGCCTTTGTATGCTGTGTTTAACTACCATATTTTACATCCACAAGACCAAGGATTACCATTACCTTCAATTTATGACGTGGAAAGTAACATGGACCATGATTTCTGCATGAATGAACGGTGATTCGTGATTCCTTGCACGTCTCCCATTTTAGACACACCTCTCTTTCTTACAGATCGCTGAATTGAATCCTTTGCCCACTCTTCTCCTCATATTGATAAGCAACATCGACACACTGGTTTTATCGGATCACTTTAACAGGGCCCCTGAGAGGGGGGGTGCAGCCAATGCATTGCACTGGGGCCCGCAGGTCCAAGAGGCCCGATAGATTCTAGCGTAGAGCTGTGTATTGAAACTTCTAAGTCAATACGATTTATCGATTAATAAAATAGGCAGACTATATCGTTCACCGGTGGGTGAATATAGTATGGCGTGCTAAAGGGATTATAACAGGATGGCTAAAAGATGTGTTTGTGATTATAACAGGATGTGAATATAATGTGATGTGATTATAACAGGGTGTTATTATAATGTGATGTGATATAACATAGGTTATAACAGGATGGCTAAAAACGTGTTTGTGATTATAACAGGATGTGAATATAATGTGGTGTGATTATAACAGGGTGTGATTATAATGTGAAGTGATATAATATAGGTTATAACAGGATGGCTAAAAGACGTGTTTGTGATTATAACAGGATGTGAATATAATGTGATGTGATATAACATAGGTTATAACAGGATGGCTAAAAGACGTGTTTGTGATTATAACAGGATGTGATTATAACAGGATGTGATTATAATGTGATGTGATTATAACTGGATGGCTAAAAGACGTGTTTGTGATTATAGCAGGATGGCTAAAAGTGTTTGTACAGTTTATATGGGGAGGGAGGCAGCTTTGCACCGCCTTATAAAATACCCGCGGAGCGCTGCACTTTAATACCCCGCCCCCAGAGTGGCCTTTTGGACCCCCACCCCCTAGGGGGAGGATGTTCAAGTGATCTGCTATTCTTTCATTTTTTACCATACATTTATGCATTCAATCATGTTTTTCCATGCAGTATCTCCAAAAGTTCTCAATGATTTTCAATGACATTTTCCGGAACAGTGTGTCATGGGCTAAGGATGAATTGATTACATTTCTGGTCGGATCAAGGAATCTTTTACAGTTACCTCCCCTACATTGTAGCTATATATGAACTGATTTTCATTCAGTTTTTAGTGACAGTTTTGTAGAAGAACGATAATAGCTTCTTTTGGGGAATATTCGATATATTGAACAATCGATTAGTGATGATATGGCGAAGGAAAAATTGACTATTTGTGATTATTTTATGTTTTTTAAGACATGAAAATGAAAAGGTCGGCCATATTGCCAAAATACTTTCGCTATTAAACTCCTCAATGTTTTGCAAATTACCGTTTCTGCGATAAATATTGACATCTCGAAGTAAAACATGTTTTAAGGATTTTCCAATTCTCATGACCATGTCTTAATTAGAATGTCTGCTGGAATAGAGATTCGTGCAGGAGGTTACTTGTATCGTTTCTTATATTAGGGATACCGGAAAGTAATGTCGTTTTTATATAACCTAAATTAACTGGTGTTATTTATTTAGTACTTAACACCACCAAAGATTAAATAAATATTCTTCCAGATGAATATTCTTCAAACTACGATGGTATTTCCTTACTATGATGACAATGGGTGACATACGCCTTCCCGAAATTCACTTTCCCGATGTTCAATTTGCTGAACGTTGATTGGCCAAATCATGACTTGGCTGACTTATGATCTTACCGACTGTTTATTAGCTTGAAAAACAAAGGAAGACAATTCGAGTTACCCAACCCTTTCTTTTGTACTTTATTATTTACAAAAACACTGGTTTGTTTGTTTTTTTAATTAGTGCGATGTCTACGACTTATGTATGAAAAAGGGGGTGGCAATCTATTAAATGTAGTATTTATTTACGGTACGATTTAATATTTACAATATATATCGTGTTTAAGATTTATAGAAAAAATTTTTTTCGATTGAGTATTTACAATAATGACGTATTTACGTATGTATCTCTGTTATATAGCTAATTTTTCATTTTCAAATGATTTAAGGTGTGCGGGGATATAATCACATGGAGGACACTACTTTTTTTTTTAAAATTGCTTATTTAAATAATTAAATGAATACATTAGAATGAAACAAATCTTGCCTAATTTTCGTCGAAGGCACTTCGCACATTTTCAGCAAATTACAGAAGATTAACTGGTGTTTTTGTAAATAATAAAGTATAACTTGAGGCGGAGTTTTACAAAACTGGGTGATAAATGAGAGGAATTCGGGGAGATACGTTTTTTCTTAATTAATATCCCCCTGCTGAAATAAGGGTGGGGGTCTTATACGCCATACGGTGTATATTTAGAAGTAGATCAGCCGTCTTTATAAATAAACTTAATCTGAGAACAGATTGGTTGATACAACCAAAAGCGTTCCTTGGGGGGGGGGTACAGGCCTCTAATTTACCAACAAAATGGGCGTGTAAAAACCCTTTTGTAGGCCCCTAGATACATCTAGATTTTCCGTGGGGGGGGATAGAATCATTGAACTGAGTTCAAATTCCGGCTGAAGCTGTTTATGTTCATTCATCAAGAATTAATTCCACAATCCATAGACTCTGGATTGTGTACTTGAAGTTTTCTTGTAAAATGCTGAATACTTAGCTTCACGTTTTGAGCTGTAACATTTGAAGCCCATCAGATACAAATTGGGAACATACACCGTTGGAAATACATAGACTTTGGCCTATAAAGTATCCTTGAAATTCCCATGTAAAATACTGAAATACCTATAAATTAATTACTTTTATGGTAAAATAAAGTGTATTTTTGAATTCCTTATGTATGGTAACCACGATTTATCCCTTTAAAGTTCTCAGATATGTCAACTGGGACGAGATATTATATGACATTCTGTTGGGGGTTTGTTTGGTGTGTGCTGGCGGCCATTTTGTTTTATGCAAATGGGATAGTTCTTCTTGTTCATGGGAACATTTTTTTTCTGAAAGAGGACATCCTAAGGAACATTTTGGTACCCTAAATGTAGGATCATGGGGGTGGGTGCACGGTAGGCCCTGCTGGCCTCGGCCTATACATTGTTCTTCTGTGACCTATGCTTGCGTGACATTATGCGCTACATTTATTTTCTTACTCAAATCTCTGTTCGTAAATTGTCCCAAAATCTGCTTTCTACTATCTACTTTCAACAAATTCGTTTGCAACGTCAATCAAGCTTATATTGTCAACTCTTTCTTACTGTACATGAAGCATTATTAGATGGCTCATTCTGCTATTTGTTGTCGTAGACCTCGCTACTTAAGTATTTTACTCGTTACTCTTTCAACAAATTCGTTTGCAACGTCAAAAAAAAAAGAAAGAATAATGAACACACGGGCCTGTAGATAGATAGATAGACTGTAAGAGAGAGAGAGAGAGAGGGGGGCGTGAGGAGAGAGACAGTCAGAAACTAAGAATTGACAAGAAAATATGGAAAAATAAAATTTCCGATTTTCAACATTATATAATCTGGCCATGTGTAAATAAGTCAACTTTTATTTTACACTATACGTGCTCTTTACTTCGGGAGAAGATAGATATTCTTTGCCAACTTCCTCCCCCCTCCCTCAGCTCAATGTCATTAATTCATTCATTTCAAACCACCACGGTTTTTCTCTTCCAATTTACTCTTATTTTTATTATAATATTTTTATTTTTTAATCTTTTCTACTTCTGTCCCATAATAGTTATTACACGTTGTGTATAAAACTTGTATGCACATGTAACAATTATTATGGGACAGGACATAGGTTATTGAATAACGCAGTATCTTGCTTCGTAATAACACTGTGCGTTGTGTCAATCCACCTTACACACTCCTGCACTGTGTGGCTTTTCCCGTGAGGCCTTTTTCTTCTTCCCTTTCAAAAAAGCCGAATAAAGACATTCCGTTGTCTCTCGGTGTCTATCCTATCTCTGGTTCACAAGTTTTCAGATTTTTCAGATGATGCAACACAGTCTTCTTTGTTCGTCTTATTCCCCGACGTATAAAAGATGCTTTCTTGTTTTATATATAACCTAGGGATCATGATGACAACCTTCTGTATCTCTGGGAAGGAAAAGAGGATCCTGTGTCGGACGGAGGGGATGTTTATGTCATCTTTCTCCCCATGTTTAACTCTCTTGAAAAATAGTTTTTTTAGGCCAATTTATTTTTAGAGTGAATTCTACAGGTTCTGATTCAGTTAGAATAAAAAGATCCCACTTTACTAAGAACAAGGCAAATATAAGAGATGTGTCCAGAAAGTATCCAGCTATTTTGAATATCTCGAGAATCTGTTGCGACGTGCAGTTTTGGGGTGGGGTTGCAAAACGTCGCATCACCCAGTTCAGTCACCCCCACTCCCTACAGTCCAGATTTGGCTCCATGAGACTTCGGGCTTTTCCAAAAGAAATTTCAGACCATGGACGAGATTAAGGAGAACGCGACGAGGCAGCTGATGGTGATCCTGAAAGAGGACTTTGTAGACTGTTTGGAAAGGGGGAAAGAACATAGGCTATTTTTTCGTTAATGTCAAATGACTCGACGCATTCTGGACAGATCCCGTAAATGAGCTTTAAAATTAAAGTTATGGAATTCCCAACCTGTTTTACACCTGGCACACTAAGGTATAATTTTCTTATAAATTCAATAATGTTCGTAAAAGTGTCTGTTGTTTTCGACGTCTTTAACAAATCGCCATTTTTGTCGCATGACAACACATGCAGGTTTCAATTTTTTTTCAGAAAATGCAATGGATACTAGTAACGCCATACACTAATTAAAAACTGAATGAAATCAGTTCATATATAGCTACGATACCGGGGAGGTAACTGTGTAAGTTTCGATGTACCATATTTGTGACTATTGTCTTAATATATAAAAAAAATATCTCTCTATCGAAACAAAATTTATAATAAGTTATATAAATTCTCTACAATAAGCTACGATAATTGGGGAACCTATATTTGCTCGGCACCGGTGTGAGCGATAGCGAAACGAACGGCCTAGATCGTGTAAAGAGAAACGAGCACCGTGCAGGGAACGATCCCGCGTTCACCTTTGAAGCAGCCTTATACACAGGCTCTGCTCTAACCATCTGAGCTAACGACGCACTCATGGAAAGGCAGGAGCTTTGAAACATACACATTGCTCGCTTCGGCGTTCGTTTCTCTTTATTTATTTACACTATCTAGACCGCTCGTTTCGCTATCGCTCACACCGGTGCCGGATTCGCAAACAAAGATTTTTGGAGGGTTTTCCACGACTATAGGATTTACGACGATGGGGCTTGTGCGCGGAATAGCCCTCGAGCCTGCGTGATGAAGTTTTAAGGTGAAGTGCGACGTGCGCGACCCCACCCTTTAAACCAAGGGTTTGCAACCTATGGTCCACCAAGGAGGCGTGAATAGGCGCAAGGCCCCTAGGTCGTAGGTTTGGCTGGAGGTTATGGTTATGTTCTATATAAGAAGCTATATAAGTTTTATATAGTAAGTAATGCAAAACGACGCCTATATCGTGTAACTAAATAAAGAAACGAGCACACCGGTGACGAGCAAATATAAGTTCCCAACTAATTAAATGTCTTTATAATTATCATATTCTGTCGGATATAAAATAATCCATTCTTTGAAATTCATACTATTTCGGGGGTGGGTGCAATATCGGAATACAATATCGCCCATAAATAAGTACACCCCTACCACTTTTTAATAGAAAGTTAATTTTCTTCTAAACCAAGCATAGCAGGATTTTATTATTTCTAGTGGAACATTACACTATCAAAATGGATATTATCAGGTATTATTTACCATCAAACTCTACAGCATTGAAACTTGTTGCCAAAAATATATTTTCTTGGTGTGTACTCATCTTTGGACGGCAACATATTCATATGTTTGGCAACAGAGGTTCAATACTGCAGAGTTTGCTCATAAATACTACCTGGTAATATCCGTTTTGATTGCGTAATGTTCCACTGGAAATAATAAAATCTTAGTGTATTTGGTTTAGAAGGCGATACTGTATATCTTAGCAGCAACATTGTTACCAGCAAAGAATAACACGATGTTTTTATAGGGGTACATTAAGTTGGGGTTACATAAAACAATTGTACAGCACCATTATCCTTTATTGACTATAAGGTTTCAACTTTCAAACCTCTCACCCTAGGTGAGAAGGCCTTATCGGTGGGGGGGGGGCAATACCCCGTTTGCCACCCGCGGACGCACATGGTCTAGTGCTATATTAAGATAAACTTAATAAGCGTATCAGATGTCTCGTCGTGCAGATAGCAGGATAATCTTGTAGATTATTAATAGCCAGTAAAAGACACCCGAAACCACCCACCTACAACTATCTGTTCCCAATAACCACCTAAAACATATCTTCTCATTTCTTGCTCTATTTTTCTGTGAGGAACAGGTTTTTTTATCATCAGATTTCATTCCACATATCTCATTCTTCGAGTATTCTACTCAAAAAATAGACCGCCAGTCTACGGCAATGAGTAAACGGCGGAGATTAGAAATACAGAATAAAGAA
>VCCN01002035.1:1894130-1905623 GCA_006491835.1 Architeuthis dux
CATACAACTTTTCTTCAAAAAGACAAATATTTGGGAACACGTGTGATGACGTAGAATTGTTCATTATTCCGTCATCTATGTTGCGCATAAAATGTGTGTTCAGTTTAGCTTAAATCTCGATAGTGTTGGAATTGTCACCAAAATAAATAGCCTATGTTTGATCTCAGGTTTAAGTCAATATCCATGCAAAAAATCAGACCCCCGGGACTTTTAGTTTGGCCATGATGCTCACTGCAGACATACATACATACATACATACATACATCACGCACAAAAATAGCGACTTTCGCATAGTATTAGATATGTATTTATCACGTGTCCAAGCCGCACCAATGGAGCTAGAGGGCTGAAAATTTAAATATTTACTCCTTATTAACTCTACATTTGTTTGTTTTTTATCAATCCCCACACCCTTAATGGGTTTTTAGTGGTGTTCAGTTGGCAATGTAAGTTGATGCTAAATTGATCACCAGTTTGTGCCATGCAGTATTTATTTAGTGATCACGGCCCAACAAAAGGCGAGATAAGTAACTTATTCATCAGTCACCCCTTTTTCCAATTTTTTAATTGATCACCCCCAACACAGCATGCTTCCAAAAGATATTGATCACATGATGGTTTCTATTGTATTTATAATTGTCAGCAATATTTTAAATTTTGCTTCAAGCACTAATAATAATAATACAGGTCTGGTTAGTCAACCAGTAGAAACCGTCACTATATTTTTGTCTGTAACATTTGTCAAGGGAATTTCCACGGGTCTATCTAGTAATATATAAAAGAGTAAAGAAATGTCATCTTTTTACTTACTTGAAATATCCTGCTGAGGCCATATCAATCGCAAGATCAGCTTCGGACACACCCTTCTCCCCGTGATGAATCCAAACTATCTCGGAACCATTCCAAATGTTTGTCTGTTCAAAAGGAAGTGGATAACTTTTGCCCAATATCTCCATCTGCAGAAGATTGGTTCTGTCGGATCCTGCATTGACCCCACAAATACAAAATTAAAAAATTAGTTTACAAGTATAGAACATTTAGAACATTTTAGAACATTTATTTTAATATACTTGAATATATTTGAAATAGTTTTTTTTACAGCAGTTAATTGCGTCATTAAGCCAGCTTCGGTGTAGTTGGGCTGGGTTTAAACAAATAAGAAAAATGGTAGTTAAATTTGGTATGTCCGATATCAGAATAATGATTATTTTTTTAAATATTGATATTCTCGGATGTGACTGTCTCTTTACTTAGGCTGTTCCATGCGTTTGCTACTCTTGCTGAGAAGAAACTTTTTCTAACACCAGTGGAGGTGTGAATTTGTAGTTTATGACTGTGACCTCTGGTTTTACTGCAGATAGATGAAGTCAGCATTTTCTTATCAGGGCATTTGTTCTTAAAAACGTTCGTATTTATTTAGAATATGAAATAAATCGGTTTTATTTTTATATGCTTGAAATAGGCCTTTTTGACAGAAGTTAATTGCATCATTAAGCCAGCTTCAGTGTAGTTGGGTTGCTGGGATTAAAACAATAAGAAAAATCGTAGTTAAATTTGGTATGTCTGATATCAGAATAAAGATTATTTTTTTAAATATTGATGTTCACTTAAGCTGTTCTATGCGTTTGCTACACTTTGTATAAAATCCACCCGTCATTTATTCATGCCACGAGAGGCTCTCTACATGATCATCAGCTGCTCATGGCACCCGGTATACCCAAACTTGGTCACTTATCTACATGGGCGTCCGTAAGGGGGTGAAATTAGTTTTGTCTTGGAAGTAGTCTTAAATAAAAGGAAATGTATTTGCGATGAACTATATATGCTTGAATATATTTGAAATAGGCTTTTTTGACAGTAGTTAATTGTGTCAATAAGCCAGCTTCAGTGTAGTTGGGCTGGGATTAAACTAATAAGAAAAATGGTAGTTAAATTTGGTATGTCCGATAAATAAATAAATAAAATAAAGATTATTTTTAAAAACATTGATATTCTCTGTTGATATTTAGTGTGAAAAAAGTATACAATTTGTATCTACAAGCACACCAATCACATTACAATCATATTTACACATTATCAAGGGCATCAAACATTTGCACTGATGTAATAAACATCATAATTCTTCTTAAAATTAATTACATCTGGTGAGAGAACTCCCAGATCGTTAGTTTGTGGTCATCGGATAGTAAAGAAAAAGCCTCCAATATTTCCAATTCGCATTGCTTACTGACGATCGTAGAATTACCGCCTGAATGTTGCAATAAAAAGTAACTGAAATTTTGATGTGAAGTGATACGAGTCGAAAAAAATGTTTCACAAAAGTAATTTTAAAAAATATATAACTTTGAAATACACTAAAATTACAATAATGTTTCAAGGGAGAAAACTCTTTGTTACTATCTTCAGATATAAGTTACTTCCCTTGGATTTAATTTCAACTCCACCTCTAAAGAATTTAAGAGAACCACAATCAAGGCATCAAGACAACTACAATTACTCATATATATTTACAACATATATATATATATTTATGACACTCGACAAAATAATTCCTGAAAAGCTTTTTTCATCTGACACTTATCAGAGTCAGATGTAATCCAGATTTTAAAAAAATATTGTTTAGGAGATTTTAAATCATGTCACGACTTGATTTCAAATCTCCTAAACGATATTTTTTAAACGATATATTCTTGGGTCACAGTGCTACATATTAGACGGAGATCAATGCATGATTTCTGTCCTCCCGTTTCGGGTTTTGGTTCATTTTGGGACCAAAGGTCGGTACACTCCGCTTTGCGCCTTTTTTGTCAAATATTTATATTTTTGCTCTACTTCTATGTATTGAGCACTTTTATAATAAAACAATTTTGAAATACATATACTTCATACTTTATTAATTTTTATTAATTGGGTCCTTTATATACACATACACATATATTGTGATCTACTGTAAGATCGCCCATGGTGGTAAAATGGAAAAACAGCCAAATTTGGGTGAAAAAAATAGACCAAATAATAGCCCAGGGCCATTCTTCAAAGGCCATCACAACTGCTAAATTGAGCATAATAAAACAATAATTTGTATTCACTTCACTATCAATTGGCAACTCGTTTTAATTAGATTTGGTACTTCTTTGGACAGTGTTTTTTTTTAAGTTGCTACGAGTGCCGAACACACACACACACATATATTATATAGACTGCATTTACTACCAGCAAACACCAAACATAATTTAATTTTTATAATAAATAAATAATATAACTTGTTTGTTTTCAAACTCATTCAGCAATAGTGAAGTATCGAACGAATTAATTTCTTTGAAGCAACTTTTTGTTTATACAACGAATTGACAGATATTTCGGACTTGATGTCTTAATTATTTTATGCGTATTCAAGTTGTCCAGTTTTTTTTAATACTAAAGTACACTAGAACATAGATGCTTTCAAATATTCATCTACAAAAACTTGACGCCCAAATAAACGCCCACCTAAAATAACCGGGTGGGTGATCTTACGGTATCTTACGGTTACAACACGACTCCCTTGCCTTTCCTCCATACCCCCACACTCTGTGTTGTACGGTCGTCTCTCTGGACTTTACTACGCCACCTCCGACCTGGTCAAGCCTTTGATCTCGCCAAGCCGAATTCATGAAAAATTACATGCTTTTTTGCCCCCCTCTCTTTCAACCTTTCAGTTTTAATTTAAAATTAAAACGTACTTTTTTTCTATTAGAATAATAATCGGCAAATGCCAACTATCCCAAAATGTCAAATATCGGCCCGATTAATCGGCCAGACGATTAACCCGTCCTCTAATACAGGGTGTTTCACGAAGGATGCATCCATCTTTCTGACAACTTGTATTTAAACCATTTTGAATCTAAAAACTATTTCAAAGTCACAGATTATTACAAAAATGATCACAAAAAGATGCTGATTACAAATACATTTTAACTTTACAATAGATGTTGAAAGTGATTTCCTTTAACCTGGATGCAGGTTCGTACCCGTTTCACTACATAAACATTTCATTGCATTGGAAAATGACTTAGCTGACACAACACAAAGCAATGGATGCTCGAATGAGATTAGCGCATGGTGCAATCATTTCAACTGCTAAATACAGTTGTCTTGGAGTACAGTGTTGCTATGGGACTAATATTGCTGTAACATTGGTGTAAATTCTACCCTCTTATCCTTAGGGTGGCTTCCTTTATGAAACCCCCTGTATAAAACTGATACCTCACTGTTCATTCATTCATAAATCTTCAGAGTAAACCTCACCTTTTTTCCCTTCTCCATCATTATTATTGGGGTTTGTGTTGGACCCTGAAAGGAAAGAAAAAGAAGAAAAAATCAAATGGTGTCATTAGCTCAAAATTCCAACAACGCACTCTTCTTTTCATTATCGATTAATCTGCTAATTATTTTCTCGATTAATCAACTAGCTGTTTATAAAATGTGTTCTATATGTTCTGTAAAATGCCAGAAAATGGTGAAAATTCCAAAGCCTGAGATGACGTCTTCAAATGTCTTGTTTTGTCCACAACCCCAAAATATTCAATTTACTGATATAGAGGCTACCACTTAGGTGACAATTAGATAAACAGAATAAGACTTTAATATTATATATATCAGAGCTTCTCAAACTTTTTTCATTCGCGACCCCTTTTGATGAAACAAAGTTTTTCACAGCTGCTCACTCATTGTTATTAAAGAAATGGGTACTAAGACTACCTATTAGTCTTTAGTCATAATCTAACAGTAACTAAACATACATACAAATAAAGACCAAACAAACTTAATAATTGCAACATATTTGTCATAACCTCTAAACAACAGGAGTTGGCTTGTGCTATTTTTAGAAGCACTTCCTGCTTGTCTAGACAGTTTACCTCAGGGTCAACCTCAGCGTCTCGAATTTGCCGTCAGTCAGCGTCAACTTGTGAACGAAGCTGGTTGCACCTATTTCGGCGTCTCCTAAACCAAGCATATCTAAAGATCACCTGAATTTTCTAAATGCTAACCACACTATTCTATTTTCCAGTACTAAAGCTACTAATTAATGCTAATACTTAAGAAGAAACAGATGAACTGAAAGAACTTGACTGATCACCTTATGTCTTTTATATATCTTGTTTGACTTCGTGACTTCCTTCGAAGCCCGAGTCATCCGAGTATTTATAATCTATATTAAGTTATTATTAATTTTGAGTAGTTTTTACCTTCATCTTAATTTCTTAAAATCAGCCTCTGTTTGAACCATGTAGCCCCGTGGTTAAAAGCAGCAAGACATATACTGGACTCCCTCTGGCTAGAGGGTGTGAGTTTGATTCTCACCGCGGGCTTACTCTTTATTTGCAATAACGCTGTTTACTCGATGTCGTAAGATTATGGTCCGAGCCAAATTTGTGATAAAAAGCAACTAAGAATTAAGATGAAGGTGAAAACTTGTCAAAATTAATAATAATGTTACAATACTTCATCCAATAATTAGAATAAATTAAAATTAAAAATAAATTAAATATCACTATATTTATGGCGAGTCAAAGCGGAGTTGTCCCTCGTGAAGGGAATTCCCTATTTTCACACACGATTGGCTGACCTCCTGTACTGGCAGCCAATCAGGCACCAGTAAGTAATCATGTGACAGGCGCTAATTTTGAATCAGTCTCTTTTCTCCCCCAGATCGGCATAACGTGAAGACGTGTTCGAATTTCGCTCCGACTTTTTCCCACTCTTGGCTCTCGGGCCACGTGCCCCGGAGCCAGAACCCCAGATTTTCCTAACAAGCCAATAATTTGCCCCAAACTGTAAGTAAGACACTTCATTTCACATTGCCATCATGAAAGACTTTTTAGTCAAAAGATTGTATTTACACGATCGCAAACCTACACTAAAACAAATATCCTGGAACAAAGGACTTTTACATATTTACACACACATACACGGACAATGGACTTTCACACACACACACAGCTAAATTTACACCCTCTTTCTGAAGGATGCCTCTTTCGTTTAACATGTGTTGCTGTTCCCCCTTTACCACCATTGATCGTATTTAAATGGAATCATTTCTTACCCCACTTTTGAAAACCTTTACTACGGAGGCCGGCAAACCAACCTCCATATATTAAGTTGTATGGTGTTTATTACCAAAAATTAGCCTTTGAAAATTAATTACTAAAACGAAACAAAAACAAAATTAATTTTTTTAAATTAGTGAATAGCATTTTACAATAAGCACCAAAAGGAGGACATTTTTGTATAAAGATATTTTTTTTAAAATTATTCTTAAAAAACATTTTCAAATATTTCTGCGACCCCCAATAATCTTTAAGCTACCCCCGGAGGGGTCCCAACCCATAATTTGAGAAGCCCTGATATAAATATTTATTATATTAAAAAGACGGAAAGCCAAAAATGATTTGATTTGATTTGATTGTTTTGTTTAACGGCACATCAACCCTTGGTGGGTCATTTAGTGGCGATTGATTGGTTGATTGATTTGTTTAGCGGCATATCAACCCTTGATGGGTCTTAATGCCAAAATCAGTTTAAAATTCCAAAAAATAGAGTCTTGCGACTTTGGTGAATGGTTATTTTTTTTTTAGATTAGAGTCTTGCGACTTTGGTGCAAAAACAGGTGGCCCTTGTTTGGAGGGGGGTCTTACTCCTCTGCAGGTGATGCAGTCAGCGTATTCTAGACCCCAGCCAACAAGGCCGAGTTACAAATAAGATTTCTTTATTCAATTTAACATGTTTCGTTAGTCTGAGATAACTTCTTCAGGGTTAATTAAAATGGTGGACGTCGTCATCAAAAGCCGGGAAGTCGTACCCACAACTGGCTTGGGAACTATAAATAGACACCCATCTGTATACTCACACGTTTCTGAAGAAGTTAGCTCAGACTAACGAAACATGTTAAATTGAATAAAGAAAACTCATTTGCAATATCAACTTCGATTTTCGGAATTGTCTTTTTAATATAATACTGTCGGACGAATTTTAATCCACATCAATACACTGATCATAGATATTTAAGAAGGGGTTTTCATTCAATACTCACCTGTCCATTGGACATGGAGCAGATCAGAAGATTTCATCCACAATCTGTTTGGTGTGAAATCATATTCAACTGCTGGGTAAACCTGGACAATGTTCCCTCGTTTGCCACGGACATTCAGATTATAAATTCGACCTCTTTTTAAATCTTTGGGCCGAGGTCTTATAATAAATGTATGACTGCGGTCTTGGAATGTGCGGCCGAATTGGGCAGTGTTAATAGCCAGTTGGAGTGGCACGTTTCCAAAATTTATGGTGGGGTCATTCGTAACACTGGACAACAAAAAATGGAAAAAAAAACTCTTTTAAAGAAATTTAAATTTTGATATCAGCTTTCAAGTTTAAATTTGATTTTAAACTTAAATTCATATTTAATATAGATTAAATGATTTTATATTTAATTTTAAATTTTGAATTTCCGTTCTTAACATATATACCTGTATATAAGACAGACATTTAATTTAAAAAATATATATAGTAAATTTAAAGATAATTTTAAATTTAAATTTTTTAATATAAAATTTAATTTCAACATTTAAATTTAAATCTAATTTTAAATTTAAATTAAATGATTATGATAACTTAAATTTAAAATTAGATTCAAATTTAAATGTACTTAAAAGTTCAAAATAATCTTAAATTTAGAATTAAAATCATTTAATTTAAATTTAGGACTAAAAGCCTAAATCTAATCCAAATTATGTAATTTTTAATTTAAATTTCAAATTTTAAAGCTATACAGAAGATTGCAATGCTTAATTCTACATCCATTGTAATCATTTTGCTATTAAAAAGAAGAAAAAAATTGATACCCATAAAACTCTCAACAGAAACTCTGTAGAAACAATAACATTTCACATATTTTATCAAAACGGTATTACCATATTTGATGGCATATATGGCTTGGCTCCTAAGGCTAAGCTTATATTTTTGTTTTAAAAATTGAGTCCTCTTGGTGACAAGTAGAAAATTTAGTGTATATTTGGGATAATCATTTAATGTTATTGAAATGTGTAGCTACAGTAGATCAGAAAAAAATCTTGGACAAAATTTTGTTTTACAAAAAATAAGTAAATACGTAGTTTTATTCGCTAATTAGGCAATTTCGCAGATTCCCAGTTGATACAACTGGGAATCTGCGAAATTGCCTAATTAGCGAATAAAACTACGTATTTACTTATTTTTTGTAAAACAAAATTTGATTTCACTTTGATTCCATAAACTTTTGATTGTAAAAAAAAAATAGTTGTTTTTATCCTTGTTTTGATTAAATAAACTTTTGATCAAATGAAAACTACGCATTTATTTTTGTAAAAAAAAAAGTAAATGCGTAGTTTTAACTTATTTTTTTACAAAAACAAGTAAATACGTAGTTTAATTCGATAATTAGGCAACATTCGCCGGTTCGGCGTAACATAATACGTTTTTGTGGCCACAGGACGAATCCTGGGCTGATTAATAAAAAACAGTTGTAGTAAAGAGACAGAATACTTGTTTTTGAAAAGTAATCTCCCTTCACTTATTTATTCATTAGTAAAGTAATCTCCCTTTATTTATGTCTACATTTTTAGAGTCCATCTTTTCAATCAATGGAATATTAGACTTCAACGCCGGCTTAGGAAAGAAAAATGCTAATCTTGAAATAAACACAAGAAACGTTTCCCTAAAGAGTCAGATAAGAGCTTATTACGTATACACTCTTATCACATTAAGTCCTACTTTGTAATTATCCACATATAAAACGCAATTGGACGTCGGACTGCTGGCCCAGAGGTCCGGTTTCAATCCTGGCTCGAGGCACCAAGGCACTTATAGTCAGTAGTCACACTGATGAGTCGTAAGACGACGAAACAGCGCTCTATGTGGATTTGACAATATATATATATATATAAGTTTTTGATGAGCACACAGATACTACACTTAGATCCTAGGCAGAGGGCTGGAGAGCGACACTTTAATCTGCCGATCCATACATAGATAATCCTGTGTTTTTTGAAGGGTACCATGCTAGCTTAAATAAATAAAATAAAAAAAGAACTTTCGAAGAGTAGAAGGAGAAGAAGAATATAAGAGCAAGGGTGGATCCAGGGGGTGTTCCAGGGTCTTCTGGAAGACCCTCTGGATTTTTGCGAAAAGTTTTATTCATACTGTTTTCCGTTTTATTCCGTTTTATTTATAGCGTCTTCCGAGTTTTAAATCTTTTCATCTCAGCACATGCAACCTTCAAGACCCTCAGAATTTTCCAGAATATCTTTTATTTATCTTAATTTCAGTAGCTGATATGCCCTGAAACGCAATTTTAACCAATCTTGGATACATCATTTTCTAAATTTTCGGAGGGAGCATACCCTCAGACCCCCCCCCCGCCCCACACACACAAAAAACAACACATTTTGGAAGAAGTTCAGCTCAACAGGCTGGATCTGCTCATGAAAAGACGAAGAAAAATTACTAACTGTTTTCCATTGTGGCTGGCATCAACCTTTTTAGGATCATAGTCATTTGTTGTTATATTGTATCTGGAAAAGAGAAAAATGTATTTCATGTTAAACAAACAAGAACATTTCTCAGTCATCTTTCAAGAGAAATACGGTGGATTCCGAGATTGTACAAGAACAGAATCAAATCTACTTTTTTTGTTTCTCTGTCCATAATAATGGACTCTTCCACTTAAAGGTAACTATTTTGCTGATAAAAATATCTCCTACCGACCATCTGAAACAATGGACACTTCCATTGAAACCAGTTGAGTAATTTATTTTCTAAAAGAATAATCTCATAGAAATTCCAATACATCCATGAAAATTTTCACGGGGATCAACTAGTGTATATAATATTTTGTGCTAATCCATTTAGAAGGAAAGCCCGCTTATAGATTTGCGGTCTCAATGTATTCTGCTTAAGGGGAATCCACTGCATTTTTAGATATGAATCATTGTAGTTATTGCATTAAAGACTTCTTGTTGTTCGTAGAATACTTAAGTTAAGACTGAATTATGTATACAGACAAAATATATAGACCATCACGTGACAAATTATATACAAGTCACTTTCTACATATGTTAACCAAGTCGAAAAAACATTTATTTTCGTAATGTTGTACCCATCTTGGGATGGCAACATATTCATATTTTTGGCAACAGTGTTTCAATGCTATAGAGTTTGGTCATAAATAATACCTTATAATATCCGTTTTGATTGTATAATGTTCCACTAGAAATAATAAAATACTGCTATGTTTGGTTTAGAAGAAAATTACATTTCTATAAAATAGTGGTAGGGGTGTACTTATTTATGGGTGATAATGTAAGTGTTATATTTATTTATTAGGTTGTGTAAAAAAATGCCCATATTCAGGATAATCCATTAAGTTGTTAATGTGTTGGGTGTTGGTGAAGTTATCGCATATTTTCACGGAATACGAACCTCATTCGTAATACACAACGTTGTTCTTTGCCTGATGGAAAATTGGGAAGAATCCAGTTGAAAGTGTTCGCCTGTCCAGTCAAACCATTTCCAAGATGGTTGACTCTGAAAAAGAAAATAAGAAAAACAAATCAATCATCAGTACGCCCAAATCACATTGGACACACCAGTTCTCGTAAAATCACCAAAGTTAAGCAATGTCGAGCTTGGTCATTACCCAGATAGGTGACCGTCAGGAAATACAAGATGCCGTAAGCTGGGAATCCTGTAGTGATCTCCACCCCATGCTAAGACGTCATGAGCCAGAGTAGCAAGGCAAGGTCCATCAACCCCACCTCCCCTATGTCTCATGACCTGGGGATTTGTAATGTCCAAAATGGTACATCCAATTAAGAACAAACATCTGGAATGGCAGAGAAGAAGGAAGATCCCGACTTCGAAGACGTCCAAGCAAAAACGTGAGTGGCACACGCAAGGGCACACAAGGACGCATAAAAAAAGTTGGTGACCAGCCAACTTTGAAAGGATTGGGCCCTACCAAGACAAACAATGTGACACTTTAGACAAGTTCAGAAAATATTGGCACTGTAACGCCCAGGTTCGAGAGATCTGGCGGATCTTGGGAAAGGACTATGTCCAACGACAGACTTTAAAAGCTGATGATGGTGATGATGAACATCTTACCTTGAATATGGAGACCTTGAACAAGCAACGAGGGGTGGAACAACCAAGCATTCATATTTTGTAATATTTTTGGCATCTGCGGCCAAACCCCAAAGGTACCATCTCTTGGCCTCTTTTCCAGCTGCCTGGCAAGATACTTTGTCTTTGAATTCTGTGAACAAGAAAACATATTTCATTCAGAAGGGATTAATAACACCATTTGCTTGCATTTATTCATTTTCTCTCTCTATCTCTCATTCGATCCCTGCATGGAGCTCGTTTCTTTATTCACATTTACATTTAGGCCTAAAGTGAGCGCCAGAAACAGAAGTTTGA
>VCCN01002035.1:2011024-2026372 GCA_006491835.1 Architeuthis dux
GTGCCTCGCCCAAAAAGTGACCAAAAATGGGAAATATAAACATTCAAGTAGAAAGTTAAATAAAATCTAGAATTAAAGATTAATATTCAATATAATGAATAGATACAAAAAATTGATATTGACAAATGAAAATAACACCTCCTGGTTGATTTAAAAATGTTATTGTGTGGGCCAAAAACAGGCTAATTTAATGGTGTGATATGGTTTCTGTCTTTGTTCAAGCACAAGTGTACTTTGCAAAGATTGCAGACCACATTGGTGTGTAGATTATGAAGTCTTTGTAGCTACAATATTTGCATGTGGCTGACAGGTCCTCAGGTGATCATATATAGTCACTTGCCCCATAGAGGGTTAATAGGTTTTTCAGTCATTTTTCATGTTTTTTTTTTTGTTTATTTGTGATAGTTTTTTTGTTTATTTGTGATAGTTGTTTTTTTATTGTTTTTGTTTTCATAGTTTTTGTTTTCATAGTTTTTCTTTCTTTCTTTTTTAAAAACAGCAAGTCACACAAAATGCATTCCACTCATACCGAATAAAAAGAATTCTTTAATGTATTGAATGATGTCAAAGATTTCTAATTCATGCAATGATTCATTACATTTTAAAATGTTTCCACAAAATGAATCACATCACATCCCATCTTGATTTTCACCTCAAAGCAATCCTACGAAGCAATTATTTAAGTTGATTCTAATCAAACCAATGATTCCATTTTATTGTAGATTTTACAATTACAAGTCTACCTTGAATAGTGTGGTTTTGATTAGTACGGGTATTGATATAATACAGTTACGCTATTGCTGTACAAATTAATGTAACTAAGTATAAGCTGGAAAAAAAACCCATTAAATTATAATATTTGTCATAACTCATTTGTAATGAAAATTCAATCAAGAACTTGAAAGCACTCAGTGAGCTCATACCCCTGCCAACGACCTAGATAACCATTTTATTAGCTTTTAATAAAGATAAATGTAAGGTGTTATACTTAGGAAATAGAAATCCATGTTACAATTACTGTATGAATGGAGATATACTAGATATTGTAAATGATGGAAAGGATCTTGGTATCATAGTAACTGATAAACTATCATTCTTCGTGTATATTGACAGTGCTGCTGCTAAGGCGAACAGAGTACTAGGACTGATTAAGCATACCTTTTCATATAGAGACAAGGACTCGTTCCTTATACTACATAAGACTTATGTCCGTCCACACCTCGAGTACTGTGCACAAGCCTGGTCACCGTACTTGCAGCGAGATAAAAATCTTTTAGCTGCACGTCTCTGGACTTTTTCTAAGTTAGTACCGGAATTAAAAGTATGAGTTATGAGGATAGGATAAAAGTGTTAGGATTAACATCGTTAGAAAATAGGAGAAATCAGGAAGACTTAATAGAAATGTTCAATGATTATGCATGGTTTAGAAGTAGTAAACCCTGATGTATTTTTTTTATTAGACAAGGGAATAAGAGGCCACACATATATGGTAGATGTAGATTGAATATCAGAAAATTCTTTTTTAGCAATAGCATGGTAGGACTTTGGAATAGATTAACGGAATGTTTAGTGCTATCAACAGATGCAAATGATTTTTAAAAGAATTATGATGTTTATTACACCACCGCAAAGGTTTAAGACCCTAGACATTGTGTAAATATGATTATGATGTGTGCTTGTATATACAAATTGTATACTTTTTTCACACTAAAATATAATGTTCAACACCATACACTGAATGAAAATCAGCTGCGATGAAGGGGAGGTAACTGTAAAAGAATTCATGGATCCATCCAAAAATTTAATCAATTCTTCTTTAGCCTATGGTCCACTCTTCCATAAAATTTTCATTGAGAACTTTGGGAGATATTGTGTGGACAGACAGACAGACAGACAGACATGAGTGAATACATAAATGTGTTCCAACGTTTTTGGCAGAATTAAACTAGAAATCACTCAGAGAGCGGATACCTCTGCCAACGCTGTACACTAACCAAAAAAACAAGGGAGAGAATGCAATGTGTACAAATATTGTGTTACTTCCCTTGAAATTTAAATTTAGATGTTTTATTAACTGTTTGTTTTCAACCTTTCTTCAGATTAATGGGAGTATCTATCAATTGAAAACAAATTGCTGGATCACTTTTTCTATAGCCCATGTCTCACTCTTCCACAAAGTTTAATTGAAATTCATTGAGAACTTTTGGAGATATCGTGTGGACAGACACAAATGAATAAATATACATTCTTCTAATTTCATTGACAAAGAGGTTCTCAATTCTTTGGCCCAGGACATAAAATTCTTCTTTTTTTTTTTCTTTTTTTTTTATCCAAATATTTTATTCCTAATTCGACAGAATTTTTTTTATTACTTACTCTCGCTTATCTGTACTCTAAAGAGGATGGCCCACCCTTCCACAAAAAGAGGATGCAAATCTACATCAAAATGTTTTTGTCTGATTCTTTTTAGAAGTATTGTAATCAGGGTCGTGGCAAAACACGAGAAGCAGCAAGAAGCGAAGCAAAGATATTTATTACCAGTTGCTGGCACACATACAACAGTGGGGGTCCAAAGATTTAAGACAAAAAAGTTATTTCCCTTGAATACACGGACATAGATGAAAATAATCCTTTACTTAAAAATTGTTTTCGATTGCGCAAGACGAGGTTAGAAAACAACAAAAAATAGAAAGATGAAAGTGTGTCTCAAGTAAAAGACACTTCATATAGCTCATTGCAAATAAATTTCCTTACACTTTTCTACCTGGGATCAGTGTAGTATCTGCCCTATCCCCGGCCCTTCTGAACTGGAACAACACTTTCTGACCTAGAAACCTACATAATATTAAGCGGATCGGATTTGGAAACATTGAGGAGGAGCGGGAGAAGTGTGTGTGTGTGTGAAGGAGGTAAGCTTGGAGGTAAGAAAGCTAGAGAAAAACAAAAAAACTAGCATTCCAAAGGAAATTATGAAGCACAGCTATGTTGGGGGTCATCAATTAAAACGTTGAGAAAGGGGTTGAACAATGAATAAGTTACTTCGCTCGCCTTTTGTTGGGGTGTGATCACTAAAAAAGGTCTGAATTTTCAAAAAAAACAAGCAGGCAGAAACTAGTGACCAATTTAGCATAAACTTACATTGCATATTGAACCTATTTTGGGGGAATTTTCAAAAAACAAAAACATTTTCCCTATTCATTTAGTGGTGTGTGTGTGTGTGCAAAATTTTATGTTTCTACTATGAACGGATACATAGGTACATATAAATGTCAGAACACATGAATAATCTAAACCCAGTAATGAACCAGTGTTGTGTGTAACTGATTAACAGGTAAAAGCTGAATATCAAGAGACAATGAGTGAAATGTTGAAAGGCAGGTAGAGATGGAAATGCATGAAAATAAAACAAGGAAAGCGCAATGAATAAAGAATAACTTTAAGGGATAAAAAAAGATCAACATGGATCCGAGAGCAGGCCAAGGTAAAAGATACCATAGAAGTAGCTGAGAAAAAAAAATGGAGATGAGCTGGACACCTAGCAAGAAGGAAGGATAGCAGATGGTGTAAAAGGTTTGTTGATTGGTGCTCAAAGGATAGCAAACGCAGTGGTTAGCACAGTCATGGTTGGCATGGAAAGAGCTGGGAAAGGCCTTTGTCCAGCAGCGGACTTATGATGATATATTGATATAAACAGAGACACACTGAAAAGCAAATTGCCAATATGCTTAAAACGTAAAGTATACAATCAATGCATAATACCAGCTATGACATATGGGTGCTAAACCTGGAAACTTACAGAATAGCACAGAAGGCAATGGAAAGAGCAATGTTAGGAATAACTCTTAGCAATAGAAAAAGATCAACATGGATCCAAAAGTGGACCAGGGTGAAGGATATAATACAAGTAATTAAGCAACAAAAATGGAGATGGACAAGGAACATAGCAAGAAGAAAGGACAGATAGAGCAAAATGCTAACCGTTTGGCGTCCGTGGAACAGTAAAGGCAGTAGAAAAAGACCAGACACAAGATGGAGAGACGAAAAGTTTTTTGTAAGACATGGCAGAGATTAGCGCAATCACGCTCGTCATAGAAGGAGATGGGAAAGGCCTTTGTCCAGCAGTAGACTTATAACGGCTGATGAGGATATATATATATATATATAATATAAAATGGATATGATAGTCAGAGGCGGACTGACAGTGACCTGGGCTCCTTAACCATTGGTGCTTTGGGTCCTCGAGCACTGCCCGATTTCCCCACCACTCAGTCCGCTGCTGTGGACCACCCAAACTTCTGAATTAGCCTGCAAAATTAGTTTATTACCCCGCACCCACTAAAGTAGCTGTTTCATCTGGGCTAGGATGAAAAGAATATACGGTTCAAGTGACGGTTAACTCTTAACATCCTGTTGAAAAAGTCCAAAGCCCAGTCCTGTAATGATTGAGCAGAAAATGGCTATTCAAATGTTTTTAGTGTCTTTACTTGTGGGCAGAATGTTGTGAAAATTGGCAGTATTGCAAGAAAGACTTGTGCGGCCTTGTGCGTTTTAGGATTTTCATCCATGTTTGTTTACGTGCGGCCTCATGCTCCTTAGGACTTCAAGAGTTAATCTTGGCGGCAAATATATATTAGGAAGTATAAGACAGGACGTGTGAACAGTGCAATAACTTTATTCAAACTATCTTTTCACATGCCATAACAAGGGCAATTAACTCTTCCTAACCGGAAGCAGTTATTATCAGCAGCAATAACATTGCTGTATATGGAACAGTAACCACCCTAAATAACTATTTACCAAGCTTAGTTTAGTCTGGCCCAAGGCCATAGTAGTGGGGCACCCCACGAGGATTGAAGTGGCTACATTCAGTGCCATTTTATCGCATGGGCAGTTGCCCTGGGCCCTGCAACTTTGGGGGCCCCGAAATTCAATTGGAAAAATAAAAATTAAGATTCATATTATTAAATAGCAGACAAAGTGAACCTTTTCTAAGCCTAAATCTTCTGCAATAAACTGCCACGAATTTCCCAGTTGAAAAAAAACAAATTTTAATGTGTTGGGAGTTAGTACATTGCTTTGTCCAGGGGCCTCAAATATTCTTAAGACTGCCCTGGCTACATTTGTGAATTGGTCGACAAGATGAGTTTGCTATCACGCTATGCTGAACACCCTATTTCCTGTGCAGTGTATGTGTGTGTGTGTGTGTGCAATTTCTTTTATGATCACAGTCCGGAAATGTTCACTTCCTCAAAGCTGCTCCTCTTACTTCTACTCCTACCCCAACTTCCGTGGTCATTAAGTACATAGACATGATGTCTTCCCCGCCTACGATTACAAATAATTATGCTAATATAATGTTAACATCAAATGCAATTTTCTTATCTGAGGATGGTCGGGTGACAAAGAATCATATATAGTCTGGTGACAAAGAAGCCTGTGCTTGTGAGAAAAGAAAGTTATTTCTTTGGCAGCGTTGCCCACTTAGATATTTTATATCTAAATTTAGATATTTTTTGTTGCGTTTGGATACAAGAAAATGTTTTTAGATATCATATATCAGTTTAGATATTTTATATCTAGATTTAGATATTTTTTGTTGCCTTTAAATATAACAAATTGTTTTTAGATATTAGATATCAGTTTAGATATTTTCTATCTAAATCTAGATATGTTATATCTAGATCTAGATATTTTCTATTGCGTTTAAATAAATATAACAAATTGTTTTTAGATATCGAATATCAGTTTAGATATGTTATATCTAAATCTAGAAATTTGTTGTTGTGTTTAAATATAACAAATTATTTTTAGATATTGGATATTAGTTTAGATATTCTATATCTAAATCTAGATATTTTTTGTTGTGTTTAAATATAACAGTTTTTAGATATTGGATATCAGTTTAGATATTGGATATCTAAACCTAGATATTTTATATCTAAATCTAGATATTTTTGTTGCGTTGAACTATACCAACTGTTTTTAGATATTGGATATATAAAATATCATTTTATATGTAAATTTAGATATTTTTTGAGCAGCCTCACATATTTTTAGATTATTTTAGGAAAATCTAGACATTTTTAGATATTTGGTAAAGTTCAGGCTCTGATATCTAGATATTTTTGGATATTTTTTTGCCTCAATTTTGGTTATAAAATTTTCAAAAGAGTTCGAAACGTTGTTTGCTGGATTACGTGTCGGATTATCGAAAGTTTCTCTCATCACCGGGGACTTGGTGAGGCCCTTAATAAGCTACATAAATCTTGGAGGTACTGTACTAAAAAATTATACCAGAAGTTCAAAATTTGAAAACACGTATGTCTTTTAAATTTGTTGAGGCCCCTGCAGACTGTGAGGCCTTAAGCTATGGTTTATG
Source organism: Architeuthis dux (assembly GCA_006491835.1). Lineage (NCBI taxonomy): Eukaryota > Metazoa > Mollusca > Cephalopoda > Oegopsida > Architeuthidae > Architeuthis > Architeuthis dux. Next base: position 2,017,404 of record VCCN01002035.1, read on the forward strand.
CCTAAATCCAGTACTGGGGAGAGAGAAAGAGAGAGGGGGGGGCGTTAAGAAAAGAGAGAGAGAAAAAAGGGCGGGGAAGAAAGTGAATGAAATTAAGATAAAGGGGGTAAGGGGAACAGAGAGGGGGAAAAAGACGGAATGAGAGAGATAGGAAGTAAGGAAGAGGTAGATGCGGTGACGGATTCAATACACTGAAATAGCTGTTTCAGAGCTTGTAGAATTGAGGTTATTATTGAGGAAATCTACCCCCTGAGAATTTCTAAACCTTGGCAGGTCTGGATATTGTGTAAATATGATTGTTATGATGTGTGCTTGCATATACAAATGATATACATGTTAAAAAGTTTACTTATACGCCGGCATATACAGTACTTAAATCCATTCTCATAGCAACAATAACAAATCATGAATGATCGTGAATTCAACACTTCCTGCAGGACAACCTTAATATTACCCATCTTGTATAATACTTGTGAATTAAACAAAACAAACAAGAATTAGAATTCCAAGGGAAATTATGAATCACCGCCACCCATATATGCTGTATTAGGAGTGATCCATTAACAATTTGTAAAAAGGGGTGATCAATGAATAAGTTACGTCTCTCGCCTTTTGTTAGGCTGTGATTACTAGAAAAGGACTGAATTTTCAAAATACTAGCGGGCACAAACTAGTGACCAATTTAGCATAAAGTTCCATTGTAAATTGAACCCCCACTAAAAACATTTTTGGGGGTGGGGTTTAAAAAAACCCATTTTCCCCTGCTCATCGAGGGGAGTGTGTGTGCAAAATTTCAAGTTTCTACTATGAACGGTTAGGGCTCGGCTAGCTGGTCACTTTCTTAAACATTTAATGCCACAAAAATATCATCATCAGCAGCAGCCGTTATAAGTCCACTGCTGGACGAAGGCCTTTCCCATCTCCTTCCATGACAACCTATCTTGTGCTAACCTCTGCCAAGTCTTACCGGCAAACTTTTCTATCTCGTCCCTCCATCTTGTGTCTGGTCGTTTCCTACTTCTTTTACTGTCCCATAGACACCAATCTGTTAGTCTCCCCCCCCCATCTATTGTCATCTCTTCTCGCTAGGTGGCCGGCCCATCTCCACTTTTGCGGCTTAATTAGTTGTATAATATCCTTCACTCTAGTCCTTTCTCTGATCCATGTTGATCTTTTTCTATCTCTTAGAGTTATCCCTAGCATTGCTCTTTCCATGGCTCTCTGTGCTATTCTGAGTTGGTTTTCAGCTCGTTTGGTTAATTTCCAGGTTTCGCATCCATAAGTCATGGCTGGTATTATGCAGCCGTTGTATACTCTACGCTTTAGGCACATTGGTAAGCTGCTCTTCAGAATGTCTCTATTCATACCAAATGCTTTCCAACCTATCGTTATGCGTCGTATTATTTCGCAGTCATGGTCTTTCTCTAGCTTTATTACCTGACCTAGGTAGATGTATTCATCGACCTCTTCTAGAATCTCGCCTTCTATCTTTATGACCTTTTTGGGGACCTTATCGTTGAACATTACTTTTGTCTTTGTTCTGTTCATCTTTAAACCTACTTTTTTACTTTCCCTATTTAACGTATACATAAATCATGTGACCAGATTACGTGTTCTGCCCATATTCGATCACGTCTACAACCATGACCTTATGTAGCCAACCGTACTTCCAGATAATTGATATGCATGTAGCAATTATTTAAAGCACAGGAATTTGAATTCTCACTCTTATTCTCTCTGTATAATATACATAACAAAGAAGAGAAAAGGAAGTGAATTGTCAATAGGGAAAATGATAAGAATAGGCAGACAAGATTCGCTATTTTCCCATCGCATTGTATGTGTCCAACCTTGTTGCTAGCAGCATTTTTGTGTGTGTGTGTGTGTGCTTATTTAAAACTTTCAATACTACTCGTTTTTGTTGTCAAACTCCGGGACAAAGCCAGAGTTGACTTTACTTTGCTATGTAACAAGAGCAAGCCAAATTTTGAGTTGGCAACATTGCCTGAATTTTTTACCTGGTCCCGCCGCTCTTTTGTATTACATGTTTCCTTGAGACGGGGAACTTGGTCATATAGTAACGTCAGGGGAGTATATGTTACATGCAGCGGCGGGGCCAGGTAAACAATTCAGAGGCGGGGTCCAGGCAATGTTGCCAACTCAAAATCTTTTTCGCGCTAAATCAACCTATAAAAAGCGTAAAAAAAACGCCAATACGCACTGAAAATACTGTTAGCCATTTTATGACCATTTAAATGGCTAGATCAGTCTATATACGCACACATACATGCAAAATACACACACACGTATTTCGCATTTCCAATACGTCCTGCTGCCGACACTTTGCAACATATGTATCTAAGTTTTGTCAAAATGTAACCTTTTCTAAAACTGTTTATATTTATTTCTGTCTTCCTGCCAGACTAGCCTCACCCTACCCCCACCCCACGGTTTTCTCTTCATTTCTGCACGAATTACGAGGGTTGGTCTTGAAGATTTTGGGGGGTCTGACCCCCCTCCCCCGGGTTCCGCGGCTGGTTATATGTTAGCTGTCTTTCACCTATTGCCCTCCCTTGAATATCTCCCATACCCACCCGTCGGTTATCGCGGTTCGGTTATAATACGATTGGAAGACCTTCGTATTTAGCAGTTGTGACCCTCGAATGCTATCTACGAAAATCTTCGTAGAAAATTCCATAATCGGGAGTACATATGATTCACAAGGCTGTAGTCTTTACGCAAAGAAAAGAAAGATACTTCAGTCTTCACACACAATTCACTTTTTTTTCCTTTTTCTTCATAAAAAAAATGTTGTTTGCCAATTATAGTAATAAAACAGTTTGTGTACTGCCAGTGATCTTCGTCTTAGTGGCAGGACTGTCGAAATACAACTCGGACTTCTATCATTTGGGATGAGAGTTCTCGCTTTATTCGGATGTAGAATTGCGTTGGACACACTGCTTCTCGTAATATCACCGAAGTTAAGCAACGTGGGGCCTGGTCAGTACATAGATGGGTGACCGCCTGGGAATACCAGGTGTCGTTAGCTGCAATGTCCAAAAATGGTCCATCCAACTAAGGACAGAAATCTGGAACGGCGGAGAATACGGAAGATCCCGACCAGCAAAAACGTGCGTGACATGCGTAAGGGCACACCAGGACGCATCAAGAGGTGGTGACCAGCCAGCTTGGAAAGGATAAGGGATCTACCAACTATCATCCCATAGTCAGACACAGCAGATGAGCACTGTGTCACCCTACGCTGAAAGATATGGAACCTGAAGGATGGGGATAGAATGAGAAGACGAACAAGGGATGAAATGTCTTCTTCGGTCAAACAAAAAAAACACATTTCGTCTGACTACCTCCGTCCTCAAAGAAAAAGACGGGAATGTTTTAAATCTCTTACTTCTTAGTTTCATGCTGACCACTATAGTTAGCTGGTCGGTTTTATACGTTTCCATAGTCAAGGCCACGTAATCTTGACTTATACTTAAGTCACTTGAGCAGATTACGTGCTTTGCCATCATTCGACAACGTGTAACCTTGACGTGTCCTTTTGGAATTGTTCTCTGTTTGAATAGTTGCGCATAGCAAAGAATAGAAAAAGAAACAGGTCTGGTTAATCATTCAATAGAAACCGTCAGGTGACCTACGTTTTTTGGCAGCATGCCGTGTTGGGGGTGATTAATCAAAAAGTTACTTCTCTCGCCTTTTGTTGGGAAGTGATCGCTAAAAAAAGTCTGAATTTTCAACAAAAAACAAGTGTGAATGCTGCCATGCACAAACTAAGGGACCAATTTAGCATAAAGTTACATCGCAAATTAAACCCTTCACTAAAAACCTACGGGGGAAGGAATTTTCAAATACATAATAAGGAGTAAATGTTTAAATTTTCAGCCCTCCACTGATGCGACCTGTACGCGTGATACATGCATAGATAGCCAGACCCATGTAAAAACTGAAGAAACCTATGTTGATGTTGACTATGTTGATGTTGACAGTTTTGGTTGATGGTTTCTAATAAATTGTCGAAATAAAAAAAGCCATTAAGCAGGATTCGGCATTGTGTGTGTTTGACCTTGTTCCGCCCATCATTGTTTTTCTGTGATTAATTAAAACGTATTTCGTTTTCCCATGACGTATTTCATAATCATTTTGCGAGAGTGTGTACCACTCGCTAGGCATCAGTGTTTAACATTAAATATATGGAAAGTTTGGTTATCTAAAAGTTTTAGCTGACAAGATAACTTTATTTCTCGGAATAAAAATCTAGGTGTCAAGTGGAAAATTGTGTGTCAAGTGTTTTCACTTGTTGACCGGGGTGTGTAGGTGCAAAAATATGTATGTGTCCGTTACAGATATGCCTGTTCTGAAGCTGAAATAATGTGCCATTAAGTTCATTTTTAACCATATATGACACCTGGTGCGGTTCCGAACCCGGACACTGGAGAGATAGAAAATCGCATAACTTGTAAAGGAAACAACACACAAAGACGAATGAACGCATCTTTCCATACAATTCTGATACGAGGAATCCAGAAAAATGGTTATTATTATGATTTAAATACATCTTGTCTCTATTTCAGGACAAAAACAGCAAAAAAAGCGAAAGAATGTTGAGAAATCCGATTAAAAGTTTTCATATATAAACTAGATATCAACTGTTTGTCCTATAATCTGTTTTTTCTTGAATCCTTGAAGTGTCTATTTTATGATTCTGCCTGTTAACGGGTTGTAATAATGTCCACCGGGGTCCATTTTAACCCTATATTACACCTAGTGCGATCCCAAACACGGACACCAAAAAATAGAAAATAGTATAACTTTTGAAGTAAACAATATACAAAGACAAATGAACACATTTTCCCATACAATTCTGATCCGATGAATTTTTAAAAAAATTGTCACTATTGAGATTTGGGATAAACTGTGCAGGTCAAAGCATTTTAGAGTAGACTTTGTTATGCAGTTGAAATAAGATAATTCACAGCTGCTGATTCCAAATCTGCCAGTGATATTCACCTTTTTTGTTGTTATTACAGGAGAGCTCATTCAAAATCAGAGCAAAAATTGCATTTTTATACTACATTGTGATTCTGAATGCGATAGCGAAACTCAGGAATCACACAACATATCCCCATGAAATTTGTTGTGTGTACTAATGGGGTCCCAATCATGTTTTTAACGAGTTAGTTTTTGAAGATTCCTAAAAAAATGTCAATAATAATAGTTTTGGGTCTGCGTTCGCGCTCACACCGATATAGTCCTGTAGAATTTTGAGCAAAATAGAGTCAACCTGGAAAATGTAAATAAATCGACATGATATATCATTGGAAAGAGAATATCATCAGCTTTTCAACAGTGTATCTTGTCAATTTGTATCTGCCGAGCATAAGAAGTTACAACCAAAGACGTGAAGCTTGGTATGTAGCATTTTACAAGAAAATCGTATGTATATGTGTACTTCATAGTCCACAGTCTATAGATTGTGGATTTAATTCTTGGTGGAGATATATACATATACATATCTTGATGGAGATCTATACATATACATATCGTTGGAAAGAGAATTTCATCAGCTTTCCAACAATGTATCTAGTCAATTTGTATCTGTTGAGCATAAGTTACAGCCAAAAACGTGAAGCTAGGTATTTAGCGTTTTACAAGGAAATCTTATGTATATGTGTACTTATATGGAGGAGCGATTGGTAAAAGTGCGGACAATGGAATCGAGTTAAAACTCTGGTCGAGGCTGTTACTTATATTTACTTTGAACTAATGCTCTTGGGAAAGGCATGAATCCACATATTCTCCCTCCTGGTAAAACAGCAGGGCAGATTGGGCTCTCTAACCTTGGGAAGGCAACCAGTCTAGGAGAAGGACAATTCTAATTCCAAACCAGGGAGTGGAGCCCCCTTAAGGCAGCCCCTGCAGTAGATAGAGTCCTCCACGTGCGTAATGTGTGGCCACGTTCGGATGAAGTCGGTTAATACTATGAGGGCCTTTTTCAATTCTCTGTAAGAAAGAACGAATGTACACAATACGAGAATGTTGCAAACAGAATTAAACATTCGTGAGCCGATGATTTATTTTAAAAACTTACGACTAATCTCAGTAAAATAAATTCTTTTAGTATGTACCCGATTGTTATATGCACTGTTTATTAAATGTCATGTTTATTTGTATATCTGCATCTGTCTTCATTATTTGATCGGACTGTTTTCACTATCGTGTCCACCACTATGTTGAAAATGGCGGGTCATTTGAAATAATAGTAATGGTGATTGTGTCTTCTTTAAATCCTATCAATGGCGTCACAAACATTCCAGCTAATCGGAGACCTTCACATCACGTGACTTCCACGTGTGGAATAAAGGGTTCCTCCGTTTTCGGCTTGTCTTCCTCTTTCCTTTATACACGGGACTGCTAGACTTTAATACCATTAGTGACTACGGTATTATTATTATACTGGCTACTTCTAATTATTGTAAGACATTCTGACTTACACTCACTCTCTCCCTTCACATTTATTCCTACCAATCTACAATCTAGATTACACCAAGTCCAATAGTGTATATGAAAACATGTCATCAGATTCCCAACATTTGCTGTTTTTGTCATGAAAGTTTGATGAGTTTGAATCTTGACATAAACCATTTTACTGAATTGTTTATACCAGACCTGTATGGAAAATGTGTGTAGTTGTCTATATATGGTGTTTACTTCAAAAGTTAGGCAATTTTCTATTTTTTGGTGTCCGTGTTCGGGTTCGCATTAGGTGTAATATTGGGTTAAAATGAACCAAATCAGACATTGTTACAGCCTGTTAACAGGCAGAATAATAGAATAGACACTCCAGGGATTAGGAAAAAACAAATTCCTGGACAAACAGTTGATATTGTAACGAGAGGGTTACCATTTATAATAGGGGAAATTATTATATTAATTAGAAATATATGACTTAATTTGGAACACGAAGTTTACAATATGAACAAATGATTGTAGCAGTAAGCTGATAGCCATATTAGTAGCAGTAATAATAAGGGTTTGGTTTCTATGAGAACTATAGACAGGGTAATAGCTTTACTGACTGTGTTTTAAGGTGCTGATGATAGAGAGAGGTAGAAAGGCTATGGTTCGTGTCATGCGCGCGAAGAAGGATCCGTTGTTTCTTTCTTTCTCTGTTTCTTCCTGCAGTAGTAAAATGAATAATACATGCATGGTGCAGGCTTGTGGATGCAAGTAAAGCGAAATGCAGTTGCATGCAAGAAAGGACAACACCAGATACAAGATATGAAATTAATAAGAAATATATTTATTACAGAATGCATGTTATCAATATGTTTAGTTCTCATCTATAGAAAAGAAGAAGGGTGCTTTTAAAAGTTCGGTTTACTACTTTCTTAATAGAATAAAAAGTCCTTCGTTTGTTGAAGAAGTTAGCGTGTGTGTAAGAAAGAGAGTATATATGTATGAATACGTACGTACGTAATTTGAAATAGAAGAGAGGTGCGCGTCTGTTTGCTAAATGTTGGACCGACCTTAGTTCTGCTGGCAACAGAGTGGACGAAGATCGAAATGAGTTTGGCTTCTTATGAGAGAAGGTGCATGGGAGGTGTAAGGCTGATGTAAATGTTAGCTTTTCGGTGTGGTTCTTATAAACTCCCTAAAGTAAAAAGGGAAAGACAAAATACAAGCATCTTCCTAGAAATTTAGTTTGCAACGCGTATCGAATTACAGTTCAAATGGTATTTTCATGTCCCCGTGAGTCGGTTATCTGCAAGCCACTTGAGGGCAGATAATAAGCTCAGGAAATATCTAAAACTTCGGTGTTCCGTGGAAAATATGTGTGTCAATGATTTCACTTCACATTTTGACCGGAGTGTGTTTGTTTGAGTGGAAAATACATATGTGATATGTATCCGTTACAATATTAGGTTTATATATGAAAACATATAATCGAATTTTTCATCATTTAATTTGCTGTTTCTGTCCTGAAATAGAGTCAAGATGTGTTTGTATCTTAATAGTAACTATTTTTTGGGGAATTCCGCGAGTCAGAATTGTATGGGAAAATGTGTTCATTTGACTTTGCATGTTGTTTACTTCAAAAGTTATGCGATTTCTATTTTTATGTCCGGATTCGGGTTCGCACTAGGTGTAATATGAGGTTAAAATGAACCCCCCGGGAAATTATTACAACAGGCAGAATCATAAAATAGACACTTCAAGGATTCAAGAAAAAACAGATTATAGGACAAACAGTTGATATCTAGTTTATATATGAAAACTTTTAATCGGATTTCTCAACATTCTTTCGGTTTTTTGCTGATTTTGTCCTGAAATAGAGACAAGATGTATTTGAATCGGAATCGTATGGGAAAATGCGTTCATTTGTCTCTGTATGTGGTTTACTTCACAAGTTATGCTTCCAGTGTCCGGCTTCGGAATCGCATTAGGTGTCATATATGGTTAAACATATTTCAGCTTGGGAACAGGCAGAATCATAAAATAGACACTTCAAGGATTAAAATAAAACAGGTGGCGAAAAAGAGTCGGGGGGCGGGGGGTCCCGTGAACCTACTTTTTCGACTAAGACTATAACATACGAAGGTGAAAACAATCCTGAATAATAGTAACAAGCCAACTTATGAAAGTTATGATCTAATGATTGGGATCACCTTCAGGCGCTATCACAAGCAGCCAGGCCAAGAAGGTATTTTGTGGAACGAAAAACAATTATTCCATTTCCACTAGATGCTGTATTGAAAACGACGGGATATAAATATTACCGGGATCTACCGTAAGATCGCCCAGGGCGGTAAAACGGAAAAACAGCCAAATGTGGGTGGGGAAAATGGACCAAATAATAGCCTAGGGCCATTATTCAAAGGCCATCATAACTGCTGAATTGAGCATAATAAAACAATAAAAGTTACGACTGTTTTTATTCACTTCACTATCAA
>VCCN01002035.1:2038650-2050093 GCA_006491835.1 Architeuthis dux
TGCAATATACCAGCCCCGATTCACCCCTCATCAATGCATTGTTTATATATGTATGTAAAAAAAGAAACTTTTGGTTTGTTCATTTCAGATTAACTATTTCTGTAAATGTTATAATATAATTAACTACTATAGATCACACTTTATATAGGGGATCATCAGCTGTCTTTCTATGGACCTGTTTCAGGGAAGTTATATATATATGTCTGTCAAAATTGAGATAAACAATTTATTTTGAGTGGTTGCCAACATCTGCCCTGGCTACCAACTTGAACATGTCTGATCTAATCATGCTGCCAGACACAAATTAAGGGACCAATTTAACTTAAACCTACATTCTTATTGGGGTGGGATTTAAAAAAAAACAAAATTAAAATGTTTTTTCAAGACAGGTATGAATGAAAAAGAATTTCAAGCTTGTAAGCGACACCTGATTTTAAATGTATGGTGGGCAATGCAATACACATATATTTGAGTGGAAAAAATAAACAAGATTAAAATGCACGACAGCTGCACTGTGCCAATAAAAGGCATGTTGTCGTCTGCAGCTCCCATAATTTGAAATAGCAGTCAATTTACATAAACAAAAAAAACAATAAAATATATAAAAATTATCACCGGTAAATATTTTTTCATCATTTCACTATATTTAATTATTCATCCCTGTTATAATATTTTTATACAAGTTTCAGTCGAACCATGAACCAAAGCTAACTTTGTGATTCATGAATCTCTCCTTTCATTTTCGTTTGGTGACTCTGATATAGTGTTTATGGAAGGAGAGATTTGCGAATCACAAAGTTACCATCTCACTGGAAAAATACAAAAACAGCATTACACTATCAAAATATATCTGGGAAATAAAAGAACAGGGACAAATTAAATGGTCCATTTTAGCACACGCCTGTCTGCCCGATAGCTTACACAGCAGATGCTGGCTCTGTCTTGAGGAAAAATTTAGAATCTATTTGAAATAAACAAACCGAAAATGCTAAAATAAGAACAGACAGGAGAATAATCATTATTTACTAATACCCGAACTTCAAGAGAATTTATCAAAGCCAAAAAAGAGGGAGGAGGAGGGGAAACCCCTCTGGGAAAACTAAAGAATGACCAAGCCAAAGGTAGGGAAGAGAGAGATCCCACTGTCAGAAGTAGTGCCCTTACGCTGACCATGGCTTCAGCGGTCCCTGGATAGGCTCCACATATCACATTGCTACTTTTACAAAGCAAACAATATGACAGACCTATTCAAGAACGTCGACATACACATCCTATCCTTCCTGAGGGAAGTGAAACTATACTCAAAAATATTAAAAAATGGACTCAGTATGCATACCTTGTCAACAAACTGTCTAAAAATGTGCCTACATTAATTTGTCTACATAAATTGTGTATTCAAAAAGAAACCGAATTCAGCCCTAAATGACCCACCAAGGGTCGATGTGCCGTTAAACAAAACGATCAATCACATTACTATTTGCTTAGCCCTGGTTTGCGATATGTGAAATAGACTTAGAGGCAACTCGAACCCGAAGTGACGTTCCTCACTGCGCTAATTTACCCATAGCTAGGGTGGGGGAGATGGATTCATACCTTTCCCAAGGGAATTAGTGCAAAGTGAACACAAACTGTCCCCGCTGGGGTTTGAACTCTGCTTGCCAAGTCTATTCTCCGAGCCGTTATCTGTTCGGCCATCCCGCATCTCCTGTCTACATAGATAATTGAGTTGAAGTTATTTATTTTTTTTATCTCTATTCTCTTGCATATTTTAGTATAAATGTATTTATTGCAATAATCCTTTGAGGACAATATTCTTTGAAGAAGTGTGATTCCAAGAGTTTACCTGGACCTTCTTCCATCTGTACTTTTTTAGTTTTAAGTAGTTTGTGAATATGATTTTTTTTCTTGTTCTTGAAGGTTGAGCTTGCTCTACCAAAAGCTTGCCAACCTATTCTTCACCTGATTTCTTCTTTTGAGGATTTCATGGAGATTCATTGTCTGCGGTAGATGTAGTGGTCTACTTTCTTTAAATCTGTGTTTTCGATTTTTATCATTGTGTCTTTGTCCTCAACATCTTTGTTGTACTGAAGTTCATGCGAAGACCAACTTTCTTGCTTTCTTCATTCCGTTTACCTAGCATTATTTGGGGATTCTGAAGGTTCTCAGCAAAAAGGACGATGTCGTCAGCAAATCTGAGGTTACTTAGATATTCAACATTTATTCCAATTCCTTTATTTGCCCAGTCTAGGTTTCGGAAGATCATCTTGAGGCAGGCTGCAAAGAATTTGGGTGAGCTGGTATCACCTTGTTTCGGGCTGAAAGGGCTCAGTCTTTATGTAGCCTGATAAAGGAACTGCTGTGTCGGTAGATATATTGCAAGACTCTGACATATACAGGGTCTACACCTTATTGTATGATAGCATCATTGACCTTGAGGCCTTCTTTAAGTCAACAAATGCTACAGCAAGTGGCATTTTATATTCTGCTGCCTTCTCTTTTAGTTGATTTACCGAATGGAGATGGTCAATGGTCAAGTAGCTTCTTCTGAAGCCAGCCTGTTGTTGTGGTTGGTTTTCATCTATTGTTTTGGCGATTTGGTTGGTGATCACTTTGGTAAAAAGTTTGTAATTGCTGTTGAGTAGGCTTATTGGTCTGTAGTTGTTTAGATCTTTCGGGTTTCCTTTTTTATATAGTAGCATAATGATTGCAGTGTTCCAATCTTCTGAAACTCTACTCTGTTTGAGGCATAAGTTGATAGATGGGCTAGTTTACTAGTGATGATTTTACCAGCTTTTGGATGGTAATGTTATCTGTAAAAACTTCTATAGGACGCCCTTCATGTCATAGAAGACTGTTCATCTTCTCTCCCCTCACTGCTCTCTTGTCCTGACTATCAATGTCCGCCAGTACACTTTCGGAATAACACCTCCAGCACGCCAGTCCAAGGGCAGTACCTCTACTCACATTAATAATCTGGTCCAGGTGCCTTTCCTTTTTCTGATTGTTTGATGGCTTGCTTCACCTTGCACAGAGTAACTGATGATGATTAAGATTTTACCCCCCAAAAGTTCTTTGTTATTTAGATTTTTAACAGGATTAAGTGATAACAAAATTAGTTTTATTTTTCAAACAAAGTGTCATCTCTTTCAAGAAGTCTCCTCACGTTTTAAAATTTTTTTTATTCTGCCCTGTTGTCCCCTTTTTGCCAGCCGGCCCTGTCAGCTGGGGCCTAGAATACGCCGACTGCATCCCCTGTAGAGGGGTAAGCCCCCCCCCCTACAAAAAAAACAAGGGCCACTAGACTCTAGTTCCAAAAATAACCTTTCACCAAAGTTGCAAGACTATTTTTGGTGGAATTTTAAACTGACTTCAGCATTAAATGATCCATCAAGGGTTGATATGCCACTAAACAAATCAATCATTCAACTTTTTTGCCGACATGGTCACCCCTAATCTAACTAATGGACACAAGCTGAAGCTAGCTAGCTGCTGTATATATCATTGTCCCCTTTCCACCATTGTGACAGAACCAACAAACCAACAAACCAACTACACACAGACACACACACAGGGGTGGATTAATAAGTCTGTAGTCTGACACAGTTATTAGCTGAATTTGGATCAGAAATTTTCATTGTATAATGTTTGATTATGCTGAAACTATCATATTGGGATAGGGTAACAAACGAGGCACTACTCCAATGTGCCCACACAAGAAGATCATTATTGAGAACCTAAAAAGAGAGCTTAAATTCTTGGGCCATGCCATCAGAAAGAAAGAAATAGAATGCTTTACATTACGCAGTCGTTGTATGCCTGAGAAATGTTAGACGAAGACAACTTCATTCACGTAATCAACTGGTAAAGAACTGCATTTAATTTGAGAAAATATTTTGAGGTCTATGTTTACATTGAACAATTTGTCCTTGAGTATTGGTCTACTGCACACTACAAATGTCTCGTATAAGAATAAGCTGGACCCGTGGAAATTCCAAGGGTGTTGACAACTAAGATATAATCATTACTCTTGCATATTTCTGCACTTAAAGTATATAATTTTGTTACCTAAATGTGTTACCTGGAATGTATATTCCTGTGGTCTACTACTACTATACCTTAATTTTTAGGCTTCAGGCTTTGTGATGGAGGAGTATTGAATGAATATAGTGAAGGTTGAGTCACTTTTGCTCCCATTCGAGCAGAAGCACCCTCTTCCATTGTTACCCTTGTTCATTACATTGCAAGGGTGGGTGGATGGGGAATGAGAAGAGAAAGGATGAAAGATATGAGGAGAATGAATAATAATCAGAAAGCATAAAGATTGTACATACAATCAGAATCAAAACACGTATAATTATTACCACTGTGTTTTTATTTATTTGTTTTCTGTCATGCTGAAGGAAACTGATATGCAGTAAACCCTCACTATAATTGGGGGGTTAGAGTTGTCGTTAAAGGCGATAGTTGCCCTATGTTCGATAAATAAATGGTAACTTTGGTAGTTTGCAGCATTTAACGAACATCGTTTGATAAATAATAAGAAAGTTTGTTATGGCCCTCGTCATCGGCAGATTTATCCAACCTCGTTTTGTAAATAATAAGAAAGTTTGGCAAAGTAGGACAACTTAACCGTCAAAAATGCATTGTATCATAAGGACTGATTTGACCGATCACTGCTAAAGAAGCTAACATTTTCTTTACTTTTGTACTAAGCTGGCATGGCAATGACTGAGTTTTAGTAAAAAAAAAAAAGATTATTTTATTTTATTTTTTTTAATAAATCAAGTATTCTAAACCATTTTTATTAATCTTTGACTACTATTTACATTCATCGTAATTTTTAGTTTGTTTAATCACAATTTCAGTAGAGTCGGCACCGGCACCGGCAGTGTTATTGTTTTGGTTTTAGTAAAAAAAAGTGATCGATTATTTAAGTATTGTAAACTATTTTTATTAATTTTAAGTGATTTAAATAAAAACTACTAAAAATTAAGATGAGGGTAATTAGTAAAAAATGAATGAAAATGGTTTACAATACTTGATTTAATAATAAAAAAAGCACAAAAGTAAAAAAAAATGTAAGCTTCTTTAGCAGTGATCGGTCAAATCAGTCCTTATGATGCAATGCATTTTTTACGGTTAAGTCATCCTACTTTGCCGAAAGTTTATGGTCCACATTTATTGAACTTTGTTCAGTAAATCTAAAATCAGTTTGGATGGATCCACGTGTTCGTTGAAGCTGAAATTCGTTATATCTAGGGTTTACTGCATAAAATTAAGTGGAACTGCCGTGATTTGAATTCTGACGTGGAACTTAGCAGCCTGACTTACCAATAGGTCAAGGGTATACTGATGACAGTGTTGGACTTTTAAGCATTAAGTATGTCTGTCAGTTTGTATACATTGGGGCAAGTGGACAATACATCAAGGCCTAGACAGGCAGTATATAAGAAACAAAAAAAAAACTGTTGTCATTTTTGACAACACAGGCACATTAGTATAATTACTGTACAAACTAGTTTTCAAGGATGCTTGAAAAAATAACCACAAAAATAAATACGATTCCATTTGTTTGTCTTTGGAATAAGACAAGGACCATTTATATTGGCGCCAGTCAGTCAAGAACAAGCCTGGCTACTATTCCAACCAAAGATAATTACTGCAACTTTTGTATTGTATATATAATAAATAAAAAAATTATAAAAATATATTTTTTCTATATTTATTCATTAAAATGAAATAAGCCTGTGTGTATCTGTATGATAAATCTTTAATATCTAAGACTTGTCAATTTAGCTCTGTCAGTAAGACAGCTGGCTAGCTATCACTAGGTCATGAGTTCAAATCATGGTAAGGGAATGGGGATTTTACATATTGGTTTACATCCCAAACTTTGGTGAGGATTGTTCTTGTTGTTCTTGTTATGGTAGGAAAACAAAGTCAACTTCAGACTTTGTCCTGGAGTATGACAACAAGTCAATGTGGTTAAAGGTTTGCTCCCAACCGACCTTGATGATAAAATATTTCTGAAGGAGCTCAAGTATTTTTTTTTTTTTTTGACCAACCCTCATTAAAAGAAAAATAGAATGACAAATTGACCAAGCCTTCTTTGGTGGGTGGGGATTATTAAACAAGCATGAAAGAAAAAAAAGAAGTCAGGTGGCACTTGGCTCCAAGGGGAGAAATATTTCTGAGAGGATGAATTTTAGCCAGGGAAGGTCTGGTTAGTCACTGAATAGAAACCATCACGTGACCAGCATGCCATGTTGGGGGTGATCAATGAATAAGTTACTTCTCTAACCTCTTGGGCGGTTATCACTAAAACAGCCTTTCAAAAAACAAGCGTAGACACAAATAAAGGGACCAATTTAGCATAAACTTACATTGTAAATAGAACCCCCCCACACACACACACATACACACACAAACACTAAAAATCTATTTTGGTGCGGAATTATCAAAAAAACAAAAGCGTTTTCTTTTTTAGACATAATAAGGATATAAAGGACATATAGATTTTCAGCCCTCTAGCTCCATTGGTGCAGCCTGTACATGTGTACATACATAGCCTGCCAGCCAAACCAACTTAAAAACTGAAGAAACCTATGTTGATGTTGACCGTTTTTTAATCACTAGATGACAATTCAAAATGGGGGGGGTTGCGGAAACGTGGGATCGCGGGGGCTAATGTGACGTGGAACTTTGAGAACGATAGTTGTAGATTTTAATGTTCTTGCTTGGATGGATTTATTTCTATGGAAGGGCAAATTGGCATAATTGTTTATCAGCATGAAAAACAGTTCTTAAAATACTCATGTTCATTTCACATTAATGAACATGGGGGGAAAAGCTTGAACCCTCTTCTCCCTGGACTCTGTCTCATTGCCAGATATCTTGTTGCTGGCATTCCATAACAACCTTACTGCCCAGGTAGTAATACAAAGCCCCTATTGTCAATCTCAACAGGGACCAATACATACAGATACATGCACACACCCATGTATATATATATATATTCATAGCTACATCAATAAGATCATAGCCTATTGATGAAAAAAGCAATTATTTCATACAATATACATCTTTTTAAAAAAAATAATCTCCTTCCTTGTCAATGCCCTTAACCTAAGCTGCTACATTAATCACACAGATAGGACATTCTTCTTCAGGTACCTTGCACATTGCACGCATGGGCGATCATGGCTTTCCACATTGAACTGGCAGCATAAATGATGTCTCACACACTTGGGTTAGTTAGTTCTTTCACATTGTAACCTTTTAATCCCAACACATACAAATTGGGAACATACACTGCTGGGAGCTGATAAAATTCTCTTTCTAACGATGTATATCTCCTTCATGTATTAAATCCACAATTTTGCCTATAAAGTATACTTGAAATTTCCTTGTAAAATACCTATAAATTAATTATGTTATGGTAAAATAAAGTGTATTTTTGAATTCCTCATGTCTGAAAACCATGATTTAGCCCTTTAAAGTACTCAGATATGTTAACTGGGAGACGAGATATGAAATTCTGTTTTTTTTTATTTGTGTGTGCTCGTGGCTATTTTGTTTCATGTAAATGAGGTAGTTCTTCCCAATTTATTTCTTGGGAACATTTTGGTACCCTAAATGTAGAATCATGGGGGGGGGTGCACTGTAGGCCGTGCTGGCCCCCCGGACTAATAAATTTACTTCTTTGTCTTCCTATTTCCCAGGAATAATATAAGGCATTCTATTTCTCCATTTCTAATGACATGACCCAAGAATTTAAGCTTTTCCTCATTTAATGTTCCCAATAATGATCATTTTGTGTGGGCACGTTGGAGTACATCATCATTTATCTTCACATGATATTTTCAGCATTCTTCTGAGAAACCACATTTCTACTGCCTCTATGGAGTTCTGGTGATATAGTCCATTGTAATGAAATACATTATATGTTCGTATACTACTAGAAAGAAAGAGGGTACATAGTATATGGGTGAATAGTAGTAGATTTGCGCCAGTGGTATCATATTCTGGGCCAGAATATGGGTCAAATGGAATGCTTGGAATGATAGTTATCATCCTCTTTGACGTTTTCCCAAGCAAACGACCTTGTAATATAACGCTTTCTATTTCTCCATTTCTGATGACAATGCGCAGGATTATGAGCCCACGCTTATTTAATGTTCTCTATTTATTTATTTTTTGATTTTTTGTGTGGGTACATAAAGAACAATACAAAGCTGATCCCCCACTTTATGTCAGTTTCTTGTTGATCCTTTTTCGATTCTAAAATTGTGTACAATTTACGATGGTCAAAAAATGGATGATCAGTTTATTACTAAAGAACAATACAAATCTGACCCCCCACTTTATGTCAATTTGATTCCTAACAAACGTTTCTGTGTCGTTGTCGTTCTTTAGGTTTTCACATTAATATTAGTTTTGCATATTTGGTTAAAGCAGTTAGATTAGTGTGTTGTGGTGAACTTTAGTCCCCCCGCCCCCAAGCAGGCATTGCTGTGTGGGTGTCATGGTGGATGGATTGAACTCAACAAACCAGTTTTTGCAGGATATTAATTGTTTCTTTTGTTTATCTTTTTATGATAACACAGAACCTGTTTAGGCATACCTACATATAGAGAGATTGTTTGATATATATGTGTGTGTGTGTGTGTGTGTGTGTACTAGCTGGGTTACCTGGCATTGCCTGGGGAAAAATAACTTCAAATATAGAAACACAGACCCCCCCACCCCTCGATTTTGATCCCTAAAAAGTGAAAAGTGATCCTCATAAGGGAAAAGTTCCCTAAAAGGGGAAACAAATCCCCCCCCCGACCGATGTTGACCTATAAAAAAGAAAACCAATGTGCCAACCTGAAAAAAATTCCCCCCTCCCTGATTCTGACCGCTAAACAGAAAAACGGTTTCCCCGTCTATTTTAAAATGTTTCCCCTCACTTTAGACCCCTAAAAGAGAAAGTCTTCCTCGCTTTTGATTGAATTGGCAGGAAGAAAGATTTGAATGACTTTGATAAAGGCTAAAGACTCGGTCAGAGCATTCCCGGAGCGGCACGGTTTGCGCATGCTCGCGTTCAGTGCTTTGTGGCCTGGTAGTTGGGGACCACTGCTCTACAGGATGTTATTTGGATTACTGTTTCCAGTTAAAGTCTTGGTGGCTTAATTGGTAAAGCAGGCTGGGCTAAATGGTGCTTCCCTCGGGGATGAGGCTTATTTTTTATTTTCCGATCAACGCTATTTGCTCATGGAGGGTAATGGTCTGAGCAAAAGTTGCGATAAAAAGCAACTAATAAAATTAACATGAAGGTGAAAAGTAGTTATAAAAATTTAAAATAATATTATCCACCCTTCTACAAAGTTTTATAGAAATTCATTGAGAACTTTTGGAGATATTCTGTGGACAGACATGAACTTTTGCCGATATTATGTGGTATGGACATATAACTACGATGTAGGGGCGGTAATTGTACATGGGTTCACCCCAAAATTTAATCACTTTCATAACCTATTGATAACCCCTCCACAACCTTTGGAGATATTGTGTAGACAGACAGGAGGGAATACAGAAATATATGGAGGAAAAAAAACAATAAATATCTGTCGATCAAAACAAAATACCTGGATCCGCCCCAAAATTTAACCACTTCTTCTTTATCACATTGCCCACCCTTCCACATTGAAATCCACTGAGTACTTTTGGAGATATTGTGTGGACAGACAGAAAGACACAACTGAATACATATACCTCTCCAACTCCATTGGTAGATGTAATCATTTCAACCCAATTTTAATTGGGGGTGGTGGGGTGAGGTTGTTGGTTGGGAGTGGGGTGGGACCAATATGGAAGACTGAAATTCAACACCCACTCCTTAGTATCTCCACTCTTTTAATCTTTATCTTTATTTCTTTCCTTCCTTCTTGGGGTGGGGGTAGATAGTATCTACATTGAGATGAAGTTGAAGGGTTAGTAGGCTTATCTTTAGAGTGTAATTTCTCATCCAATTTATCTGTCACGAATGCATGACCAAACTTGGAATTATTTCAATATGGCTATGAGCAGTTGAGGCTTTGTGACACACACGCACACACACGCTTGCGTGATGTATGTATTTTGGTATACAGAAGGAGGATCGTTTTATATGCCAATCTTACAAGTGGGGGAAAGCTTCTCTGCCTTGAAAATCATATGTGAAATCCTGGCTTTTCCCCACCTGAGTTTGAACAAAGGCTGATTGGAGATACATAACCATCTTGGCTTCCAAGCAGACTTAATGTGTGTGTGAGATAAATGAAAGAATAAATAATAATGAACTTTCATACATATACTCCTGGTTTGTCTTAAATTTATTTGTATATATAATTTGTGTACATGGGTAACTTGACCACAAGATAAACATAGGATAGGTAGAACTGACCTCTGGTGACCTAAAGGTCAGGTCAATTATGGCATTTTCAACCAATCTGAAGGAAGGGTTGCGATCCCTACTTTGAGGAAATATGTTAGAATTTACTACATGACCTTTCAGCATTGATTACTTTTTCCCCCAGGCAATGCCGGGTACTCCAGTTAGTGTGTTTACATGGGTATTTGGAGGACTACTGCTCATTGCAACTCATCCAAATCTTGTAGCTGTTCATTTTGGCGCTTCAGTAGTCAGCCCCCAAGTCATAATACCAGTGCATTGGACACAGTGTAATATTTGCATAGTTTAAAAAAAAAAAATTTAAATGTCCATCTTATGTTGGCAAATACAGTGTGTGCGTATCTTATTATAATTCACTAAAAGCCTGTCAGTCTGTGTGTGACAGCCTACCGCAGAAACCACACAACATAACCCCACAAAACTTTCTGTGTGTACCAATGTGACCCCGAGAAAACTTTTTAGAAAATTAGTTTATGAACCAAAAAAAAATGTTTTAGGTGGGGCGAGGTTCGATTTACAATGTAAATTCATGCTAAAATGGACACATCTTTCTGCCTGCTTTCTCAGCTGAATGACCTGGGTGCTGATGAAAATAAGCAGTAGGGACATGCAGAGTTCATAGACAGGAGGGGAGAGTACAGGTGACAATGACTGTTTATCAGTTGCTTATTGGAGTGGGGACTTTGTATCATTCATAGAGAGGAGGGGAGAGTACTGTTTATTGGCTGCTGAGAGAGGGTCTGAGTGTAAAAGGAAAAATGGCTGTTTATTTTAAGTGGTGTGTATGTACATTTAACATTTTCCTGTGATCATGAAAAAAAAACCTAACAGTCACAAATATCACTTTTTAAAACTAATTAAATTGAACACTATCTGATTTCCATCTCTCGGTCTATCTTATTTTTATTTTTTTTGACAATAATTTTCCCACCCTAACAGGCGGGTATATAGTCTAGTATATACAATGCATCTACCATCTACTGAATGTTCACGTCCTCTGCGTTAACC
>VCCN01002035.1:2054107-2064881 GCA_006491835.1 Architeuthis dux
GATCACCCCTTTTTCCAATTCTTTAATTGATCACCCCAAACACGGCACGCTGCCAAATGAGTAACTAACCAGACCTGCTTGTGTACTTTTGCTTTTAAACCTCGATTTCTTCAGAAAGTTTTAAAACAACCAGACCCAAACCTCCCCACCCTCTCTACACCTGCAATTTGTTGAATTTATTTTTGTTTTAAAGGGGGGGGGTTCTGAGCAGTAGGTAAATCTGTATTGGGTGTCTTCTAAAAATAAGTACAAATCATCCCGGGGATGATAAAAATGTGTTCGGGATGAACAAATATCTTCCCCAGGTCAGTATTTTTTTTTTTTTTAATTTGATGAGGATTGTTCTTGTTGTTAACTCCAGGTTTGGACTGGAGTTTGACAATTATTTAGTTCCTCAACATTTTAACAGTGTTTTTATTACGCTACTAACAACTATAGATGATAATAACAAAGTAAAGTGCCCTTTCCAAAGGTGCAGCCTGTCGTCATGTAAAATAATGTTTTACAGAACCACAGCTTCGAAGTATTTTGGTTACTTCTCTTCAGAGTAAGTCAAAGGGAGGTAATTCATAGAAACTGAAGAAAGATCTATATCTTTAATTTTTTTTATTTATCTTTATTAGATTTCTCGATAAACCGCTTACCCAAACAACTTCAAAATTGACACTGTACTGCTTTGTGTGGTGACTAATATATCTGGTGAATGTCAACTTTGAACAATGGCCAGTTGTCGAGTTACCCTCAGTACACACAGACAAACACACACTCACAGTTTTCTTCCATTGTAGCATTACAGTTATCAGTTGATAAACTCTGCAGTCAGTGTTTTTCAATCAATGAAAATGATCGAACAATTAAGAAATGGTTTATTATATAAGACTTTTATCAATTCTAGTGCTAAAAGGCTACAACTCAAATGTAAGTCAGCCCTGTCGGCTGGGACCTAGAATACGCCAACTGCATCCCCTGCAGAGGGGTAAGCTCCCCCACCCAACAGGGGCCTGGCCCTGTCGGCTGGGGCCTAGAATCGCAAGATTCTATTTTTTTAAAATTTTAAACTAATTTCGGCATTAAATTACCCATCAATGGTTGATGTGCTGCTAAACAAATGAATCAATCAATCAATCAATCAAATGTAAGTGAAAAATGCTGGATCACATTAGAAACTGTCAACCAAAACTGTCACCGTTAGGTTTCTTCAGTGTTTGAGTTGGTCCGGCTGGCTATGTATATATCATGCGTACAGGCCATGCCAAGGGGTAGTAGCTCTCACTTTGGGGAACACTGATCCAACCCATTAAGTCCTGTTGAAATTTCCAATTAAAAAAATCATCCTTCAGCTTCAGTTTTTAAGCTGGTCTGGCTGGCTGTATATAAATTTCAACATTTATTTACTCCTTATTATGTCTAGAAAAAACGTTTTCCAATTTTTTAATGATCACCCCCAACACGTCATGCTGCCTTAAGTTGCTAACCAAACCTATTGAAATTTCTAATTATGGTATTTTTTTCTTTTCTCCAGACTTGTCGACACTGACAGTTACAACAACAACAACAACAGCAGCAACACTGCCGGTCAGAGAGAAGGAGAAAAAATGTTGCGGAAGCAATTGGAAAATTTGTGTAAAGAGAATATTATTTCTGAATTTGGTGTCGCTCAAGAGGAAAGTCGAAGGATAGACAATGAAATCCGTGATGAGAATTCCCCATTTCGTAAACTGAACACAGCCCTGATGCGGCTTCGATCGGAAATGGTGAGTTAAGTTTTTAAAGTCTAAATTTGGTGAAGCCACAAGTTCTCACAATATATTCTTCCATGTGCAGCAATATACACATATACATAGGCTTTAAAAAGAGAAACCTTTTGATTAGCAATTATATTGAATTTATTATATACTTATTTTATCTATATTACATATATTACTTATCTATATTACATACTTATCTTAGTCAGGCACAAGGCCTTAAAAAGAAAAACTTAATGAAATTTAAGCTGAAAACCTGAAAATGGGCGGATTTTCAGCTAGTACCTACAGAAGACCTAAATGTCCCATTTAGGTCTTCTGTAGGTACTAGCTGAAAATCAAATGGTCCAATAAGTAATCAAAACTTTTCTTTTTAGGGGTACCTAATTCAATACCTCTGGCTGCATTGCTTGTTTCGGCTACTTTGAGATCACATATAGATAAAAAGAATCAGACTTTTAGTATATTACATAGATAGAAATCAGATCATTATTATCTGGGTGAGCATGAATGCAGAGTGCACATTTTTTCTTATTTTTTGTTTTTTTAAATTTCTAAAAATTAACTTGCTAAAGATATTCCCCGGGGTCCCATTGGTACACACATAAAATTTCATGGGGATATGTTGTGTGGTGCCTTAGTTATACTGTTACAGATGGACGGACGGACATTTTGTGAATTATAGTAGGGTTTTGACCAGATCGACTATTTGCTTCACTGATTCTCACATCTTAAATTTCACCCCATGGCGATAGCAAGGTTGTCAGATTTGGGCAGAAGGGGGCATAATCCAAGTTTTATATCAAACCTACCCAACACAGGCATTGGAATAGCGTCAAATTTGGGAATCAAACGAGTATTCGGGGTCAGAGTTTCAGTATTAGCCTCTTGACACAAGCCGGCCTGGTATTGAACCTCTGTCTCCAGACTCGCCCAATTCCTAAATTCGACACACTTCCAATGTCTGTGTTTGGTAAATCTGTGATATAAAGCTTGGATTATATCCTCTGGCCAAATCTGGTAACTCTTGGCGATAGATATTTGTTCCATTTACCATATTTTATAGCACATAAGAACCCCCCTTTTCAGCAGAGAATATTAAGAAAAAAACGCATTAACCTGAATTCTTTTCTGGGGAAAAAAGTGGGGTCTTATAAGCTGTCAAATATGGTAAGTCCAATGATTGCATTTGCATATATAATGTAACAGTAATTATGACAGATACAAACAGATTGAAAATGCAACAAAAGATATACTCACAAACTTATTTATTCATACGAATTTACAATGACGGCACTCAAGGACACATCCTCGTGTCTCCTCTACTAAATCATGGTGTCTCTTCAACCACAACGTAAACAATGACCCTTATCAGAAGTCGATATGTGCTTTTCGGCCTATGGGGCATAACTCGAAAATACTTAACATATAATACTTATCTTAGTCAGGCACAAGGCCATGAGTGTGCAACACACTGGATCAAACTCACTACACTATCAAATTGGTCAGTGAAATAATCTTGCTAACCATGGTAGGGGCACTTTTACTAAGCGTTTCTTAGTCTGGCACAAGTATGGAGCACCTAGTGAAGATCAAATTCCCTACACTCACAAATTAGCCTGCAAGACTATCTTGCTAATCATTGTGCCGCTCTAGGTGCCCCATGTGTAGTATTAGACCAGGGTTTCTCAAAGTAGGGGTATGTGTAGAAAGGGTCTGGTTCATCTTCCCGAATTTCATCTTCCCGAACGTTGATTGATCACTTTTTTTTCATCTCAGTAATTTTAGAAAAAAACAAGTTAACCAGTGTTTTTTGTAAATAATAAACTCTGAAAAAAAGTGATCAACGTTCAGGAAGATGAATGCCACCCGTGTAAAGATTATTGGGATTCACAAAAATATTTGAAAATAATTTTTATGTTGGCTCTGGAACATGTGACTGAAACAAAAATGTGACATGTGACTGAAACAAAAATGTGATCTCAAGCTAAAAAAAGTGTATATCTTTTGATCGTCGTCTTTGCCGTGGTCATTGTGATTGGACCACATTTTTTGGACCTCATTGGTCCAAAAAATGTGGTCCAATCATTGGTCCAAAAAATGTGGTCCAATCACAACGACTACAACAAAGACGACGATCAAAAGATATACACTCTTTTTAGCTTGAGATCACATTTTTGTTTCAGTCAGCAGCAGCTGTCGCTGGGATTGAGATTTAATATGAATACTGTAAAACTTATAGATTTTAAATACATAGCAATATCTGACAATTCTTTTTGTTTCTATGTTTAGCTACTATTAGATTACGACTAAAGACTGATATATAGTCTTAGTACCTATTGCTTTTATAACAGTGAGTGAGGTGTTGCAAAAAAATTTGTCTCATCAAAAGGGGTCATGAATGAAAACAAGTCTGGCTGCTGCAGGGTTAAACTCTGCTCCTACTTCTATTCCAACTGATGATTTCTGCAACTCTTGTATTGTATATATAATAAATACATTTGTAAATACATAATATCTTACCACTTTTTATTAAATTTGACTAGTTTTTACCTTCATCCTAATTTTAGACTTATTAATTTGGGGCACTGTTTCTATGGCAACGAATAACAGTGCAATCAGAAATAAAGAGTAAGCCTTCAGTGAGAATCGAACTCGAACCCTCATTGCCAAAGGGAGACTAGTTTACGCCTAGCTGCTTTTACCAATCGTCTACGAAGACTGTATAAAAAAACTAAAATTAGGATGAAGGTAAAAACTAGTCAAATTTAATAAAAAGTGGTATGTTACAATACTTCATCCAATAATAAGATTGATACATAATATTTGTTTGGTTTAATGTGACAGAATAGCCCAGTGGTTCCCAACCTTTTCGAGTCATTCCCCACTTTTTTCAATAAGATTACTAGTATCCCCCCCCCCTTCCATTTATTAAGTTGCAACAAAGAATAATTTCAAATGATAACTTTATTTTACATATAATTAGACAGCTTCATACTAAGAATTAGTTTAATTTTATAATTGTACAGCTGCTGCTGTGTATTTGTTATTCAAAGAAAGCTAGTGAAAATAATTAGAACACATCATTTGAAATTCCAATTTATTACAAAAAAATAAGAATTGTGCTATCAATGTGATCTCTGTTCTTGTTTTTTTGCTACTAGTTCTTCGATATGTGGGTCTATTTGTGAGAGAGCATATAAATCATTCTCAACTTGGAGTTTATTTCGAGCCTTCGACTTGATAGATAGAAGTGCAGAAAACCCTATCTCTAGACTGGACTTTTATTTTTACCTAATAGCCTTATTCCCCCTTTGTACTACCCAAATTCCCCCCTGGTTGGGAACCACTGGGATAGACAAATAGTGAAGAGTTTACTCCCCTAAATTTGGTTAGAATTGTTCTTGTTGTTACAGGGGTGGGAATCAAAGTCAAGTCAAATTTAGACTAGAGTTTGACAAAAGCCCTTTATTAGACGACTCATTTAGGTTTCAGAAAAATGTTTATTAACGGTTTCTCGTAACGGATTGTCAGTAAGATGTTGAAAATGGACTAAACAGCTGTAACATGTACACCAGAAGACATACACAAGACGGAACTATGTTCATAAAAACGTTGATTTGGAAATTTTAAGGTTTTTAAAAAAAAAAAAAAAAAAAAAAAAAATTTTTGAAGTTAAAGAATTTTAATTTTTATAACGTCCAGAACACTGAAATTGAAAATAATTTTCATTTTCTCTTTTCTTTTCTTTTTTTTTTTTTTTCCAGGCCTGTCTGCGACATCTCGACTTGAGTCTTCTCTGTCAACTCTGGTCACTCAGTGACGCCATTCAAGACTATAAACTCACTCTCCAAGACCGACATTCGGAATCCAATTCCGAATGTTCTTCCAACTTTGGTTGGACCGATTCCATGACCAGTTTTGAAGACTTTGATTCAACTGACGAACTGACTGACCGTCGGTCGCTGGGGGCGAGCAACTCTCTCAACGGAAGCACGTCCAGCCTTATACAACAGATCAATGAACTTAAGGAGAAGGCTCAAACGGATTTCCCTGTGATTGACTAAATGTTTCTCTCGATGGACGCAACAATTGTTTCGTTTCGAGGACTCGGGATTGTCAGATTGGGCTACAAGGAGACATAATCTGAGCTTCATCTCCGAGACTTACACAACTCAGGCATTAGAATAGCGTTGAATGGGAATCGAGCCAGTCTGGAGGCAGAGGTTCAAAAACAGCCTCTTAAGATAAAGTTTGGATTATCTCCCCTTGTAGCTCAATCTGGCAACCCTGCGGAGGACTTGTCATCGTGTCCATGGCAATGGAGTGGTCACTCTGCATTCTTAATCGTTTGGAAATAAAAACTGCTGGACTTGAACTGGACAATGCAAAGAGGTCTTGACTTTTTCAGGGGAGGTGCAGGGCCGGATCCAGGATTTTGAGCTGGTGGGGTGTCAAAAAGGAAAAATGTATTTTTACAAATATAAGTGAAGATGAAAACAATTTCAAAATCAGGAAACTAATATGTGTTCCGGCATTTTTCACTTACATTTGAGTCGTAGCTTTTTTCACTTTGTGTCGTAGCTTTTTACCATTAGAATTGACAGGAGTAAGTAAAGTAAATAAAATGAATCAAAGAAATTTACCACAGAATCAATAAATAGAGAATTTATAAAGAACTAGCATTCCAAGGGAAATTATGAATCACTGCCACCCATACAACCAGTGTTGGGGGTGATCAATTAAAAGGTTGGGCTGTGATCACTAAAAAAGGTCTGAATTTCAAAAAACAAGCTGGCACAAACCAGTGACCAATTTAGCATAAACTTTGATTGCATATTGAAAACCTATTTTGGGGGGGAATTTTCAAAAAACAAAAAAAAAACGCATTTTCCCTACTCATTGAGGGGAGGGTGTGTGCAAAATTTCTACTATGAACAGTTAGGGATGGGCGAAGTCCGGATACATAGATAGATATAAATGTCAGAACACACAAATACCCTAAACCTATCAATAAACCAGTATTGTGGGTAGTGATGATTTATAAGACAGAAGATTTCTCACTTATATAAGATAAAAAAACAAAATAATAAATTTTTGTTTTTACGGTTAATTTATGATTACTTGGGATTATTTGGGTTTTTTATTCATAACATTACTTTATGTAGATATTTACAAAAAAATTATTTTAAATTCTGCTTCGTCCAAGCAGGAGTGGTGTCTGGATCCGTGCCAGAGGTGCCAGAAAATTTAGTCAATCAAAGGGATTCATCCCAACTCCTTTCTCTTCAAGTTCAGTGTCGTATTTACAGCAGACATCTTGAACCCCCCCACCCTCTTCTGTCTGCATTTGTATGTTGGAGGCAAAAGAGGTTCACAATCTAAGCCTTGGGATTTCAAGACTATCCTATTAAGGTACTTAATGCCTGAATTTTCCATGTTTTGAAGAACCGAAATGATGATGGGATACATTTGTCCCATTCGACAATTATCCTGGAACAGATGAAAAACACGGAAATAGCAGATCTCTTTTCCTATATATCTTTCCTGTTCAGTCAAGGAATGCCAACTTATTTCTGCATGGTTTTTATACTATGATGACGTCATTGTCTGCGGTTGTAAAAGCCAGAAAAATCTCATTTACTTTTTATTTCATGACACATACCTCTCAGACTTTCAAAAGATATCTACGGGACATATACCGTAATTATTTGTGTATAATACAGACTTTTTTCCAGATTTTTAAGCCTAAATGTTAGGGGTGCGTATTATACACAAGAACTAAATTTTAACTGTTTTTCCTGGCCACGTGTGTCCATATTCGGGATGTAATTATTCGTGTATATTACGCATTTTTTTATCCAGATTTTAAATCGCAAACCAAAGACTGGATTTGTTTAAAATGTTTTATTCACATCGATATTAAGCATACTTTAGTCGGCTTCACTGCTGTCCATATCAAAGATAGATGTCATGACAGTTTCATCTATGTTGTTATCATTCACAGTCATCTTGTCCTTGTTCCTAAAAAAAGATGTTGTCTTCACCGCCATCCAATGCGTTTGTGATGCAGCATTTTTTAAAGGACTTTGCCGCAATGGTTTCAGGGGTGCGCTGCCAGGCTTCCAACATCCATGTACATACAACAGAAAGCTCTGGTTGGCGAATGCGTCCTATCATAGTGATGGACTCCTGCCCATCTACCAGCCACTGTTTCCACTTGGCGAATTATATAAATTCTTATTTTTAGTCGATACAAACCGAGTAAAAAGTTGAACAAAGATTAAATTTAGCTGCTACAAATTCTGAAAAGTCAGTGTGTATTATACACAAGAGATGTTTTTTTTTCCCCAGGATTTCATAACCCATAGGGGTGTGTTTTATACACAAATAATTATGGTATATATCCAAGCAATTGTAGAAACCTTGGGATATATGTTGCAGGAATCTCAAAGGCGTTACAGTCAGGGTTTGGGATGTAGTTGTAAATGATGGTCAGGGTTGATTTTTTTTTTTTTTTTTTTTTTCTTCTTCTTTCTTCCTTGTGGGGGTGAGATTCAAAAGTCTGGAAGCTGCCATTTTAGCGTATATGCCAGACTATAAGACAAATGGTTTACAAGAGTATTTGACAGACTACTGCTCACTGCAACTCATCCAAGCCCCATACCTCTCCATGTTGAAATGGGAGATCAGAGTAGATTTGAAACTTCAATTTGGATAATAATATCATATTTGACAGCATATAATTCCCTCCTCACCCAGCCGGGAATATTAACTTTTAAAATAAATTAAATAACTTTTCTGAATTGAATAAAAGATTTTTTGAAATTTACCGAAAAGTGTGAGGGAAGTAACTCTGATTAGAAGTTATTCCCCTTTATTTAAAATTTGGATTTTTTTAATATAAATTTAAATGTTAAGAAACGCATTTACTTGTATTCTTCCCGTTTAGCATGCAGTATTTTTTTAACTCAAGTTCGAGCCAATGTGAGGCTGGACAAAGGTTACGTTTACCTTTTAAGCCATTCTTTTGGGGGGAGGTCTTATACCATCAAATAGGGTAAACTGAAATTAGAACAAGTTTGATGTCTAGAATAAAAACTATAGTTCGGATTTTAAATTGACACCCCAATATTTTTTATTTTTTTAAATTTTTTTTTTTTAAAATAAGATTGGAGATTTAGGATAAGAACTGTATTATGGATTGAATAAAGGGTTTGGTTTGGAATTCCCAGGTTACCAACTATGACAGACACCTGAAGAAGGCTGGAGAGTACAACGGCCGAAACATTGTGACTGTAACAACCAAGATGAGGATACTAGTTCGAGTAAATCAGTGTATAATAATGACATCACATAAATTCATTACTTGTTCATTTTTATTTTTTATGGATAAGTTGACAATTTTCATCACTCGACAGAGGAGTTTTTTTTTCTTCTCTTTACTCTCAAAATGGTTTTCATTTCTTTTTTTCTTTGCTCATATTTCTGTCTGTGTGGAACCAATGAATCTATGGAAAAACAAGTTTCTGAATATTTTGGGGTCATTTTAACCCCCCGCCCCCCTAAATTAGTCTGTGAGATTCAAAAGTCTGGAAGCTGCCATTTTAGCGTATATGCCAGACTATAAGACAAATGGTTTACAAGAGTATTTGACAGACTACTGCTCACTGCAACTCATCCAAGCCCCATACCTCTCCATGTTGAAATGGGAGATCAGAGTAGATTTGAAACTTCAATTTGGATGATAATACCATGTTTGACAGCATATAAATCACTCCTTATTCCAGATTTGTTATTATCTTTTCATCTAAATTCATTGTTCGTTTGTTTTTTTTTTGTTTTTTGTTTTTTTTGTCACATCCTGAACAGTTGTAGAGCGTTAAAGAAGGGAAAAGTTGATCGAATTTTGTCAGATGATCTGTTTTAATCCTTGTATGTAGCACCAGTGGTGGCACCTGTGTTTAGGTTTGGCCAGTAAACTATGAGCGCGGGCAAAGTCATTATATAAGTTAATTAATTTGGTATGCTAATATCCAATATCGCCTAAATTCAACTTTAGTGATAATGAATTATTAGGAAACATAAATAGTAGTTCTATTCTTTTAAATTTAATTTAATTTAAACATTTTTACATACCTTATTATTATGGTAAACCTTATTAAGATTAAATTTTGGGAGCCCGAGCAATGCCCAGGCTTGGCCTGGTGCGACAAATGTATGGTATATTCAGACTATTTTCCTATGTCTATGTTGCTAATTTTTCACAACATTTTGGCCGTGGAGCCTCTGGCCTCCTTCAAACAGAACAAAGAATACCCGAAGAAGGCCCTAGAGTACACAGCCCAAACTTTGTAAAAAATGAGCCACATAAACGAGAAAAATAGTCCGACTATACCACAATGAAAGAAAAAGTTGTTTTCTTTTTTAAATTCATGACAGACTTTATAATTATGAAAATATTCCTTTTTCTTATCTTTTTTTTAAAAGATTTTTTTACAGAAACGAGTATGTATATATAATATATGTAATTTTTTTTCCCAGGTGTCTCTGGTGTTTATTATTATTTTTTTGTTAAAAATTGAAAAATATCCCTTCTGGAATTAAAAAGAAAATTTTTGTTAAGGTCCTGGCTCATTCACATATTCACATACAGTCGTGTGCAAACCTTTCTGTTATCTCCTTCCACTGAACTCTTTGTAGCACTTTTCCTTCAATGATGATGATGATGCAAAAAGTGTGCACAAACGCTTACCCTGCTTTGTTGATGGGTTGTTTGGTCAGCAACTTCTCTTGTTGCTGTTAGGGGATGGTCGGAAAACCCCTCTTTTGTTTTACTCTCTCTTCCTTTCTTAACAGCCCTACAAAAATCCTTAAGGGATGTATCATGTGACAGAGACCGTCGGCAGCACACCTTTTACAGACTCACCCTCTCTTATTCTCTAGTTGTAGTGGACAAGAAAATTTGCATATAAAAACAATTATGTTCACTGCCACCTATATATGCTGTGTTGGGGGGGTGATCAATT
>VCCN01002035.1:2077159-2089901 GCA_006491835.1 Architeuthis dux
GCCTTTGTCCAGCAGTGGACTTATAATGACTGATGATATACATATAGTGTATACATGATGTACTTACAAGTAACAGAACAATAAAACAACTAGAACATTTTATAAAAAAGGGAATGACAAGAAATATTCAAAATATCTCTAAGACACAGTGAATACAATAGTATTTGCCTACACTTTTGAGCCCCCCCCCCCGCACACACTCTGGTCTAGGTACAAGACCATGTTGATAAAGAAACTTGTAAAACTTTTCTAATAAATCCAGAAGGCATACCTGTCAAGTTTCAATGTTAAGAATGAGTGAGAATCGTGTGGATCCCCCCATGAAAATTATTTATCAAGATTGGCTAAAATTGCGTTTCAGGGCATATCAACTACTGAAATTAAGTGTTGTCTAGAAGTCTATTTAAAACATGTTTAAATAGTCTTTAGTAGCACTTCTGATTGAATGGAAAATATTTATAATGTTTTACAACCAATGTGAACTTGCTGTTTCAATATTATCTGTTTATAAAACTAATTTATTCATTTGACTTCTGATCTTCGAAGAGTGAAAACAGTTGCTATACGCTTCTACTTTGCCTTCACAGACGGCCGAATTTTGAATCCTACCGTAGTGTTATTTGACCAGAATCTGACCAATTTGCACTTGGAGTCTGAAAATTATGTATCCAACATTGGCTAAAATTACTTTTCTGGGAGCCAGTTTTACATTTGCAAAATCAAACTCCCAAATCGTAGAAATAACAATATGAGTGTGGGCAAATAAAGAAAGATTCAGTCCAAATAAAACGCAAACTTTCTACTTTATATAGAGTGTGATTATTTTACCACATGAACACATCAAGAGAGGAAAAATGTTTTTAAAAGAAAATAGTCTTGCACTCCTTAAAAGCTGCAGAAACCTTGAAGGGGAGCAGGGTGTTAGTCAGCATTCTCACTAGCTGTTTAACTACTAATTCTCAGTGGAAACCTAATTCCATTTTCCTAACTGAGCTGAGGTCTGTTATGATTATTTTGGCCATTTTTGGCATGGTTTGGGCCATTTTTAGTGTCTCTTGAATCATTTTTTTTTCACCCTTTATAGGGCACCCCTAAAACTATTTTAGATATCAAAACAAACTTTTTGTATGTTAAACTAGACCTAGTTGCAAGTTTTCAGAAATTTTTTTGTTTACGAGGGCAAAACCCCCTCTGATTAAGTGATCATATATGGTGCCTCGCTCAAAAAGTGACCAAAAATGGAAACAATAAAAAAAATTAAAAATTAAAGTAGAAAGTTAAATAAAACATAGAATTAAAGAATAACATTCAATAAAATGAATAGATACAAAAAATTGATATTGACCAAAAGAATAACTCCGGGTTGATTTGAAAAAAAACAAAAAAACAGGCTAATTTAATGGGGCATGGTATGCCTCAAAACAGTTTCTGTCTTTGTTCAAGCACAAGTGTACTTTGCAAAGCTTGTAAACCACATTGGTGCGTATTATGTTGTCTTTGTGGTTACAATATGTGGCTGACAGGTCCTCAGGTGATCATATATAGTCACTTGCCCCATAACGGGTTAATACAAAAACACGGACCTCAGAAAACTTCCCAATCCTATAAAAACGGTGGGGAAATCAAATTCCTGGCTGAGGGGGAGGAATAACTCATCTGATTTGACCACCATCAGACAGAGAGAAGAGAGAGAGAGCAAAGGCGAAATATGGAATAAATGAGTGGAACAACATTAAGAAATATATAAGTAGAGATTTATTTACCTGCATCATTTCATCTTGTGTATAAGGAAGAGTTCTGATGATCATGACTCTATCAAGTAGATCAAGTGGGATGCCATGGGAGGAAGCAATGTCACCAGTTCCTCTGAAACAAGATGAACAAGACTTTATTTTTCTACTGTAACAAAAACAACAAGAACAATCCTCACCAAATTTTTAAAAAATCCCGGGGAAGATATTTGTTCGCCCTGAACACATTTTTACTGTCCCCGGGACAACGTTAATTTCGAGCCCTGACTTTAAACCTACCCTTTTCCTTGATCTCCATATTTGTCATTGTTTTTACACTAGCAGCAATAATATCTGGATTTATTTTTTATTAGATGAAGCATTGTCAACCTTCTACAAGTGTACTCTGTCAGACACCTAATTATCTCCCTTAGTTTGTGTGTGCACGCACAATTTATAAGACAAGCCACCCCAAATACTCGTTAACCAAGGCTAATCATAAAAGTTGTATTTTCAATAAAAATTGTGAAAAAAAAAAAATAGGTAGGGTAGGCAAAATCTCTGGCCTTCAGACGGTTGTCAGGAAAAAATTAGCTGGGGTATTTTTGAACTTTCTTATAGATCGTAGAAGTCCCGGAAGTAACCAGAAGTCCAGAAACCAATCACTGCACATTCAAAATGATCTGTAAGATGAGTTCGCCAAAGTTGAACTACTGAGAATTTCGACCATTAGCATTCATTATGCCCCCCCCCCGACAGGAGTCACAACTGTCAAAGTTAACTGACGAAAGACCAAAAAGTGCTTAAAGTCGCAAGAAGAGGAATATTTCCGCAAACAAACCGTTATACACATTGACGTCAATAGGTAAGGTATGGGATTTTTGCCTGACCGCTTCCAAAAGTTCTTTGGACCCCCCTCCCCCTCGAAAATAGTTACTCGCTAACAAAAATATTTTCGATTAAATCAAACAATGGCGTACTGTTTCCTCCTTAAGAGCAAATTTAAAAAAAAAGGGGATGTTTTAAATAATTAAAAAATACTTAGTTAAGACCATCCAAGAGAAGTGTAAAAAAACTCTAAAACAGAGATATTGAATAAACTAAAATTTTCTGGGTTAAATACGCTTTTTAAAAAAGACAAACTATGAGCAAACTTGCTAACTGCTTGTCTGTAAGTGATTACTTTGACCCGCCTCCAGTTGATAGAATCAGTCACATGGCTGGGAGGCCTTATTTATGGTTAGCCTTGGTGCAGATCCCTTTTTTTCTTCTTCTTTTAATACCAATAGGCAGGTTATGATATTTTGATACAATATTGGTGACAAATCCTTTGCTAAACAGTTTTTCACTAATTGTAGAAAAATTTGTGCCCAACTCCAATCGCATGGCTGGTAGGCCAGTTATATGGTTAGCCATGCCTTTAACTTAAATGAGATTATTTGACAATCATCCTATCAAGTTTTCTCCTCCATTCCATTGAGGGAAACCGTCATTAAAAGCCAAAGTTAAGTCCAGAAATTCCATCAGTGTGTGTGTGTGTGTGTGTGATGTAACTGAGGATATCTTGCAGGGTTGCCAACTTTATTCTCAATTTTACATCTAAAACGGAGTCAAAAAACATCTTGAAACTAATTAATAATGGAGGACTGAACTTACCGGATTGTACATTTGCCTCTGTTGGTAGCAAAGATAACAATTGGTGAGATGGAAGATTCAAGTGCCCGATGCAAATAGGTGAAACACTCAATGTCCAGCATGTGAACTTCATCAATAAACAACACTCCTGGAACGAGCTCAGCAATTCCCTGGTCAATGTATTTGTTCACTACTTTGTTGATCTCCTTACGAAGCTTATCTGGATATAGAATAGATAAGTAAATGAACAAGTCTGGTTAGTCACTCAATAGAAACCGTCATATGACCAAAGTCTTTTGGCAGCATGCCATGTTAGGGGTGATCAATTAAAAAATTGGGTAAAAGGAGTGATCAATGAATAAGTTACTTCTCTTGCATTTTGTTGGGCAGTGATCACTAAAAAAGTCTGAATTTACAAAAAAAAGTATGAATGCTGCCGGACACAAGCTAAGGGATCAATTTAGCATAAACTTATATTGCAAACTGAACCCTGACTCAGTAAAAACTTATTAGGAGTGGGGGAGGGGGGTGGGGGTTAAATTTTCAACCCTCTATCTCCTGTATGCAAGATAGATAGCCAGCCAGACCAACTTAAAAACTGAAGAAACCTATGTTGATGTTGACAGTTTCTAACATTAGACCAGTGATTCTCAAATGGGAAGTACTTGGCCCCTAGAGGAGGAATTTTAACCAATAGAATTAAAATAGTTGAAATCTTCTGTGAATTGAAAATCTTTTTTATAAAATTTACCAAATGGTCAAAGGGAGATAATTTTAATCAGACGTTATTTCCCTTGAAATAGACATTCTATTTTAATTTTTGTATTTAAGAGTTAAGGAGGAATTTGCGTTGGGGGAGGAACATATACCAAATCTTTTTGTATACAAACTGAAGTTTATGGGAAAGAATGTCACGTGACGTGTTTGAAAAACAATCAAACTTACCTGTAATTTCTGTCTTTTTGGGTTTCATTAAAGTACTCATCATAGACATGATATCCTGACCACCCTACAAACAGACAAACAGGTGCCGTAGTAAGACAAAACAGAAAATACTATTTACATTGATCTTTGTCTTTTGACAATCCTTCATCTAATAATAAATAAATCAAGATAATATTACTACCAATAATACAACTTGTATATGTATAGACAAAGTATTTAGCGGCCATTTTGAAGAAAAATGATCGTGGAAAAAGACTGTTGGAAAAAAAACCTTTAAACTTATACAGCACATGCTTAAAAGTGCAACAACCATTAACTGGAAATGAATGATAGAAGAAGTGATCAGAGTTATTCCCCTTATGCTAGAGAGTTCTATATACGCTTAAAAACCTGTTTAAACAATGGGTATCATCTTGTGAATCTTGGGGCAGATCAGTTTGTTTTGTGCGGTTTCATGCACTTTAGGACGTTAAGAGTTAACACATAATGTTGGAAACTGCTCCTTGCAGCTCTAGCTCTTCCGGAGTGGAAACCACGTTTGTTACACTTACAGGAACACCTTGAATAGCGCGGGTTTTGATGTAGTATGGTTAAGGTATTGCTGTACAAATTAATGTAACTAAGTATAAGCTGAACAAAGAAACATTAAATTATAATAAGACCTTGAACAGTGCAGTTTTGATTAGTGCGGGTATTAATGTAGTACGGTTACAGTATTGCTGTACAAATTAATGTAACTAAGTACTACCTGAAACCAAAAACATTAAAACCTTGAAGAGTGCGGTTTTAAACAGCACAGAAATTTTTTTAGAATGAATTAACCACACTATTCAAGTTATACATATATTATGTCAAAAACTTTACTTAGAGTTGGAAGGAAGATAACTGATCAGTAATTATCGCCTTGTTATTAACATAAAAATTTTCTTGTATGTTAACAGGTCCTGTTGGAGATGACTAAGAAAAGAGACTGACCTGAGGTCTGGCATTGGCTGTGTCTAAATCGTGCAGAGTGACATCCTGAATGACTTCTTTCTTTTTATGCACATCTCCTTTTGGTAAAGGAACATACTCTTCAGCTTCCAAATCGAATTCGGTCGCATAACTATCAGATCGACCTTGACGCTGCAAAAGGGAAACAAAGAAAAATAAATTTTTAAAAGGCTGCTGTCCGACACGCATCACGCTTGAAAGAATAAAAGATTTCAGTTTTGTTTTTCATATTAGGACCCACCTCTAAAACCACAAAAATAAAATTCTTTAAAACTTAGAGTAACTTGACTGACAGGAGTCCACTCGGATAGTTTAATGGTTAGCACATCTGACTCACATGCAGAAGGTCCCAGGTTTCCTGTGCACTCAGGAGCTAATTGAGTACACACTAAGCTGTGTGATTAGGGTGGAGGTATCCCTTCAGTGGATTTGCATCCTACCAAAGGGGTGGTCACAAAAAAACTTGTAAGAATAAAGTCCTGGTCTTGACTAGACTTGAAACTTGCAAGGATCACTAAGCTGACGCATGCAAAGGAACCGGGATTTCGTCATTGGCCGTTCATACTCCATTGGGAGTTGTCTCTTAAGAGACACATGCTTTACCTTACTTGACTGACATATGAGAAACATATTGAATGAGAATTTGAAATGAAATATGGAAATTGCTTTTATATTAATTTCATTCCATCAAAATACTTAGTCTTAAATGATAGCAAACCTAGATATTGCACACCTTGGAAGAGGCATTTAACTCTCTAGGACAGGGTTTCTCAACCTGTTTTTCCCCTATTGCCCCATTTGGTTCATTTCTAATGCAATCGTCCCCTAAAAAACTCTTAATGAAACTAAAATAACATTTTACTTGTGTGATTTATTCAATGTGACCATTGCACTCGATGCTTTGCTGCTAGACTTTCAATATCTGGATTGATATTTCTGAGTTTTAGTCTTATGTCTCCTTGCATGCATATATCAGTTCTACTTCTTTCCTCTGTAAATATTTTATTGACTGCACTAAAGTCACATTCAACCAAATATGAAGTCGGAAAGCACAACTGGAGCATACCCTTATTTTTTTTACTTTACCGATATAAAACGAAAGACAGCCTATTTTTTAAGAAAAATCCATTTGTATGAGAATCTATTGCCCCTGTTGAGAATGTCCGCACTAGACTATTTCACAAACCTGGTTGTCCTTTTTGTCCTCCTCTTACAAACCAGAAAAACCTGGGGTTTCTTTTATAATCAGAACATTTTATTCGTCATTAGCTTTTTAGAGAGAAAAAAAGGCTGGCCTCACCTTGACTGCCCCGCTGTTGGATTCAATGTAAATGACGTCTCCAACTTCGACTTTCTCTTTCTGAAGACTTTCAAAAATGGAAGGATCTAATTTTAATTGCTTTGTGCCCTTTGCTGTCTTCAAACCAATCACGACGTGACTCACTGTTTTGCCGTAACCTGAAAAGCAATAAAAAAAGAAAACATTTTTTAGATAAGTCACATAAAAAAGTGGTTTAAAATCAACATTTTGTTAAATTCATTTAAATAATGAAAGAGAAATCAGATAGAAGAAATACAAGTCCAAGATTAAGTGACAAAGCTTCATTTAAGAAAATCTATCACATTTCAATAACTTTCTGATACAGAATACCAATAGTTAAGGAAAAGAATTACAATTAGATGCGTAGATGTATACTTTGGCAAAGTAGGACAACTAAACTGTAAACTATTTTTGTTCATTCTTTTACTACTATTTACATTCAACCTAATTTTTAGTTTGTTTAATCACAATTTCAGTAATGACGGAACAGCAATGTTATTGTTTAGTATTGTTTTAGTTAAAAAAGTGAGCGATTACGTTATTATTTAATTTTTATTTAAACAAAGTATTGTAAACCATTTTTATCTACTATTTACCTTCATCTTAACTATTAGTTGTTTTTTTAATTACAATTCAACTTGGTTTTAGTAAAAAAGTTATTATTCATTAAACCATTTTATACACTGTGATTTAAAAACACCTAAAAATTAAGATGAGGGTAAGTAGCAGTCAAAAATTGATAAAAATGGTTTACAATACTTAACTTGACTGGACTTAATAAAAAAAAGAAGAAAAATCGTTTTTTTACTAAAACTCAAAGTCATTGCCGTGCCAGCTTAGTACGAAAGCAAAAAAAAAAATGTTAGCTTCTTTAGTGGTGATCGGTCAAATCGGTCCTTATGATGCAATCCATTTTTGACAGTTAAGTCATCCTACTTTGCCAATACTTTTGTGTGTAGTGGAGTGCCAGTGATGTGCCATTTGGGTAGGCAGTGCCTACCCTAATAAAAATTATAAAGGTTAATTAAATAGAAAAGATTTCCAATTTATTATAGATTTGTAACTTAATTCAATATACAATTTAGTAAATGGTTATTATTTTCATCTTAGACAGGCATAATTCTTGCGTGCCTTTTGACCTCAGTATATATAATAGGCATAATGAGGTCTAGTCCGCGTGCCGTGGACACTGCCACAAGCCCATTTGATAATGAAGCATAAGAAATTCTGCCTTTTTCTACAGTCAGTAGTCTTGTGTTCACCATAGAGTGAGGAGTGTTACAAATCTTGCCAGAACTTTGCCTTTACTGAGCCATCATACTTCTGTATGTAAAATAATGTTAGATTTTGGCTTTCTTTTTTTGTATATTGTTTGGCTTCACAGTCAGGTTTTAATCCGGCAACCTTACCATGGCCTAACAAAGAGGGGCACCGGTGTACGGGGAAAATTGGGTGAAGAATTAAAATATGTAATTGTAACGTTAGATAATTAAAACCATCAATGGTAGAATTAAATATTTAAAAAAAAAAAAGTAATGGTAGCTGTGGGGCACACACAAAAGGACCGGTGGGCACAATGGCACCCTTGGATTCAGGTTTGGAGATCACTGCTGTAGGGGGTGATGGAGACTCTTAGGACCATGGTTGCCAGATTTAGCCAAAAGGGGAGATAATCCGTGCTTTATCTCGGAGACTTACCCAACACAGGCATCGGAATAGTGTTGAATTTGGAAATCAAGAGAGTCTGGAGGCAGAGGTTCAATACCAGCCTCTTGTGGCAAGCCTGCCCGAGTCTGGATGCAGAGGTTCAATACCAGCCTCTTGAGGCGGGCCAATGTCAAGTGGTATTGAACCTCTGCCTCCAGACTCAATCGATTTCCAACCTTGCTTGTACTTTCAAAATTTCAGGAAAAATAAAATTAGAATTACCTCCCATGGGGTTTTCAGTTTCCACAGGTGTGATCTCCGTCACTTCCCCTTCATAAACCTCTTTTGTCTCTTTGATTCGCAGACCAATCGCCCGGCGGAAGTTCTCCATCAACACTTCTGTCTTCTTGATCTCACTGGAATAAACTTCACTGCCCACCATTGGGCAAAATGGAACCTTGCTGCCAAGTTCTTGAGCCATGGCCAGAGCGATAGCAGTCTGTTGGAAAGAAAGATTCATTCATTGATTTGTTTAGCGGCATATCAACCCTTCATTTAATGCCGAAATCAGTTTAAACTTCCAAAAGTCAGAGGTTTTTTTGTTTTTTTTAATAGAGTCTTGCAACTTTGGTGAAAGATTTTTTTTAAAACTAGAGACTTGCTAAAGCTAGAAAAGGCTACTCAAGAAAGACCTAAAAAAGAGTGCAAAATCATGCATATGTACATGTATATATATATTATATTTATGTAGGCTATATAGAATAAGAATAACCCTAATATCAATTTGAATGTGTAGCCATAGCACTCCCTTTCCTTTCTACGCTTATCTCAAACTTAGTATCATCAATTGTCACCTAGCACTTTCTATGCTTATTTCAAACTATGTATTATCAATTGTCACCTAGCCCTTTCTATGCTTAGCTGAAATAAAGTATTATCCATTGTCACCTAGCTGAAATAAAGTATTATCAATTGTCACCTAGCTCTTTCTATAGGCTTAGCTCAAATAAAGTATTATCAAAGAAATTTTCAAATATTTCTGCAACCACCGGAGGGGTCCCAACCCCTACTTTGAGAAGCCCTGTTTTAGATAACAATAACCGACTGATAACATTACACAAAGGATATAAAAATTGGAACATTGTTCCAATTTTTATATCCTTACATTATAAAAATAATTTTTCATTCATTTTAAATTAAGCATTTGGGACCAACCAATTTTGATAACAATAACCGTTTGATAACATTATTCATGATTATAATAAACAACTACACATATGAGAGTGTAGCCTGAGACAGTTATTAACTGAACTTTGATCTGAAATTGTCACTGTATAACGTTCAATCTAAGTGCACACATTGACAAAGAAGGAGATTATGTTGAAAAATCAATATTTGTGTAAAACAATACCTCAATCCAATACACAAGGCGGAACTACGTTAAAATTTTTATATTTTATTACGTCTAGAACACTGAAATTGGAAATATTTTTCATAGTTTACTGTGTAAAAAAAGAATGCTTTTTTATCATAAGGCTTTGGACTTATGATGTACCTATGTATAATAGCCCTAGTTTGTCAGTAATGCTTTACATTAATTCCTACCCTACTGTTTGTTAAACTATTGCAGTGTCATTCACCCATGACTAAATTTTCTTATGTTTTTTATCATTAATCACCGCTACCAAAGGTTTAGGTTATTCACGTGTTCACACATTTATATGTATCCGGACTTTACC
This sequence comes from Architeuthis dux, assembly GCA_006491835.1. NCBI lineage: Eukaryota > Metazoa > Mollusca > Cephalopoda > Oegopsida > Architeuthidae > Architeuthis > Architeuthis dux. The sequence continues at coordinate 2,087,170 of VCCN01002035.1, forward strand.
CAGCCCTAACTGTTCATAGTAAAAACTTGAAATTTTGTACACACTCCCCTCAATGAGTAGGGAAAATAATTTTTTTTTTTTAAATTCCCCTCCAAAATAGGGTCTTAGTAGGGGGGGGGGTTCAATTTTCAATGTAAGCTTATGCTAAATTAGTCACTAGTTTGTGCCCACTTGTTTTTTGTTGAAAATTCAGACATTTTTTTAGTGTTCACAGCCCAACACAGCATATATGGGTGGCAGTGATTCATAATTTCCCTTAGAATGCTAGGAAAAATATCCTTTTTTTCTTATTTTCCCTTGTGTATAATTGTTATTCATAACTCTTTCTGTATCAAGAATGTGTCTGGTCTCCCCATAAAGGTAAGTATTTAGGAAATATCTTGCCACTTGAAATTAGAATACCATGTGTAGGGAGAAAAAATTCCACCACTATAAAAGTTTACAAAACACTATAAGAGCAATGCTTGCTTTTTTTTTTAGATGTGCTCACATCGATTGCTGTTGCTGACTGACATATCGAAATGTTAGTCAAGTCCCTTGCTCAGTGTTGCCAATTTAGATGTTTTTGGTGGCATCTAGATGTCAGAAATTGCTATTTAGATAATTTTTAATAAAATAAGTAATATTTAACCCCCCCCGAAATTGACTGAATAGAAACGGACACATTTTGGCTTGACACCGGATGACGTCACTGAACTGATCCATGTAGTATTATTTAAATTTTAATTACTGTATGCATTTGATTTTTGTCTTCCATTCGACATTTTATTTAAGAACTTTTCATTTCCAGGTATTCATTTTTTGGTGACGAAATAATGAATGAAAACCACTTTTTTCGTCTTGATCATCAAGTGTCTGTCAACTTTAATATTGAAACTGATTAGCCCTTTCAGGTTTCATTTTGTGTTTTATAATAGTCAGAATTATGAGGAGTAGCGCCCGTTTTAAACAACATTGTGATGTAAACATTTTTTCGTCTGCTTCGCTCATAAGTTTCGATCTCACTCTTAATTTTAAACTTGTCAAAAAAGGTGCATGCAAAATTAAAGCTGCGATCTTCCCTAAAAAACATGTATATGTTTATCTTTATCAGACTGCTGACGTTTCAGTAACAATCCGGTGTTGAGCCAAAATGTGTGTGTCTGTTTTCGTTTCAATTTAGGCAATTTCGGGGGTGCTTTAAATCCTAATTCATCCTTATATTTTAATAAAATAAATGTTGAACATTAAAGTCACATTTAATTTATTAATAATATGTTAATATTTCCTAGAGAATTTAGATGTTTCTAGGTGTTTCATGATGTTTTTTGACACAATTTTAGACGTAAACTTGAAAATAAAGTTGGTAACACTGCCCTTGTTAAATCTTCACACAAGAAAAGAACTAGCGCATCTATGGTCCGACTTTCAGGCTTGTTTTAAGTACCAAAGATATAAATATCTGAGTAAATTAAATAATTTGACTCCAGTTTCATTCACTTCAAAAATCAGTTTCAACATAGATAAATGTCACTCTTTACATTTGGGGGCAAACAACAAAGGGCACCAGTATACCATACCCAAACAAACTAATACAGTATCCGGAAACAAATACATATAACTACACATTCCATAACCTAACACAAGTAACCGAAGAAAAGGATCTAGTAGATGAGCAGCTAAACTTTAATAAGCATATAGAAGAAAAAAAAATCAATAAAGCAAACCAAATGCTTGGTGTAATTTGAAGCACATTCAAATATATGGACACCACTATATTCAAATATATGGACACCACTATATTTAAACCGATGTACAAAACCCTGGTCAGACCACATGTAGAATATGCAGGCATTATCTGGTCGCCACACACCAAAAAATACCAAGACAAGTTAGAGAGGTTGCAGAGAAGAGCTATGAAACTGGTGCTACAATTAAAAGACCTGCCATATGAAGATACTAGTTACCCACTCTACAATACAGAAGATTGAGAAGTGACCTGATACACATGTACAAAATGACACACTGCATGGTAGAAATGGACAGAGACACTCATTGTAAGATGTGCATACAGAGCAAACTCATGCTACAGAGAACACCAAACAGAGGTCACTGCCACAAATAGCAGATGCACCACCACTCCAGTATTAGAGACATTCTTGACATCAAAATCCCTTTCATACTGGAACTCCCTTTCAGATGAAACAATAAACTCTGTTTCTGTTAACATTTTCAAAAACAACCTAACAAATGAAACTAGCTTACCACACAAGTATAAACATTTCTAAAATACTCACACCTTAAATGCCAACCCCTATGACATCTGTTAGATGTATCTTCAGTTGGTATTCTTTATGATAATTTTGACACCCATGAGTTTAAGAAGACCAGTCCTTGTTTCCTAGAAATATTATTCTTTGCCTAAGAAAACAGATTGTCATGACATGGGATGGGATGACATGGGATGGGATGACATACCTTTCCGGTTCCAGGAGGTCCTGCTAACAACACAGCTCGACCAGCCATTTTCTTGGAGCGAATCATCTCCACAACAACACCAGCAGCCTACAAGAGGGTAAGACGGATAGACACATTGATGAAACAGGTTAAAAAAAAAAAAATCAAATGAAAAAAAATACATTTCTGAGTTTTTGTTGTCACATTTGAAAATAAATTTTATAAACAGTATCTTCAATTTAATCATCATTTGTGAAATAGATTTTATCATGTATCCAGTCATCTATTTAAAAAAA
>VCCN01002035.1:2124498-2134987 GCA_006491835.1 Architeuthis dux
TTGCAATCTAAGTTTATTCTAAATTGATCCCTTAGTTTGTGTTACACTTTTTTTCTGAAAAATCAGCCTTTTTCTTTTAGTGATCATTGCCCAACAAAAGGCAAGAGAAGTAACTTATTCATTGATCACCCCCTTTTCCATGCTGCCAAAAGATGTTGGTCACATGACAGTTTCTATTGACTAACCAGACCTGTTGTTTTTGTGATAATTTTCAGAAAGAAAGTATTCCTGGTGTGGACGAGGACTTGCAGCAGAGAAAAAATGACCTGGTCTCAGAAAATGAAGTAATCTCAAGGAATCTGGACGGGCAGGTGAGGTTCCTTTCCAAAACTATTTACATGCATGAATGAATGTATGAATGAATGAATGTATGAATGAATGTATGAATGAATGAATGAAACTCAACCGATCAGCCTTTTGTCTAAGATCAAAGTGTAGTATCTGTTCTTTGAAACCGCCATGGCCTCGACGGGTATCGTCCTGGGAGAAGTTGCACGGGATATCTTGGCCAGCTGGTCGGGAGGCAATCACCATTAGCATGCTCAGGATTCGTCCTGAGAGGCTTTTGGGATCTCCCCCCACCCTTTATCAAGGTCCTCGTGGCATTTGTCTCAGTGACAGTGATTTGGGATTCTCCCCCACTCAAGTCTCTAGTCACAGGGACATGGGATCCCCCCCCCCCTACTGAATTCGGCACTAAATGACCCACCAAGGGTCGATGAGCCGTTAAACTAAACAAAAACAAAAAAATGAATGAATGTTATACTTTCTTCCTTTATTTATTTGGGTTTCTTTTCATTTTGGGAGAGGTGATGCTCGTGCAGTATTCTGATCTAGGAGCATTACCCTTAGTTTTTCATTTGTTCAATTAGAAAATATTTGTCTGAATTTTTTTCAAAGTCACATTGTGGGAAAGAGTGGTTACAAAACAGCAAGGCAGAGTATGTCAATGAAGAATATATTAGAAGAAAAAAAAAATCATAAGAAGAATTAGATATAGATATATGTATATATGTATATCATACATTTATATCAGTTATTACATAATAAAAAACAAGAAAAATAACAGATTCTGTTGAAAACCAGCAACATTTGGCAACATTTTTGAACATTTGTTTCTGTAATGAAACTATTTGTTTCCAATTGATTTTTAAAAAAAAGAATAATGTAAAGCTGTTAAGAGATTTTAAAAAACCCTCTGAAAATGGACACTGACTGGTTTTCTCGAGCCTTGCTACATTTTCTTTGTATCCAATAAGTGTGTATCCATTTGTGTTCCACATAAGTTATGGCTCATAACTCTATGCTTACAATATGAGGCATGGTAAAAAATGTCTTAGCTTCTTAAAAAACAAACACATTATTACATCACTTTTAAAAAATTTTGTTTGATTTAAAAAAAAAATAATGTGACGTAAAGGAAATAAGAAACAATTATATCATGGAAAATAATGATAGATAGATAAAAGAAAGGCATGGCTGAGTTGACATATAAAATAAATAGATCTTTTTTATCAAATTAAATATTTTTTTAAACTGTAGTATTTCCACGGGTAATGCTAGTGTAACGGTGACAGACTAGTAAAATAGTACTAGCACTGAGATATAAAATAAGATATCATAAATACGTAGAAGAATTATCTGCCCTTGATAAGAGCTACTGCCTCTTTCTTTCTAAAGAAGATTTAAAATTACTAGCCAGATCCACCAAAAGGGAAAGAGCTAGCAGCTCTTCCCGGAATTAATGACGTCAGGCTCACAGAGGTATTTAAGGCTAATTCTCTCTCTGTGACTATTTTCACTACTGCCAACACCAAATGGAGGTAAGGTGTAATTTTTCACCCTTCTATTCCTTCTTTTCTTTATTTCTACAGTCCAGATATTTCTCCGCATTTAAAAACATGCTTTTGTTCCTAGATACTTTTCTCTTTTGGAGAAATCACACTTTCTGGCATTTACATCAACTGGTTCTTATGACAAAGGGCTGCATTATCATAGATATTAAATATAGCCTGTTACAGCATTAATATCTTTAGACACACGCCAATTGTGGTATTGATGGGCAAAGGTTAAACAAATTACCACACGAGACAGGAATAAGGAATTTATGTGGGAAAACCTCTAATGGTGTAAATACAAACAGAGGAGAAAACAACAATGAATGACACAGAACATTCAGAAAAATAACAACAACACCTGGTTGGGGTTTTGGTGAAGCAACAATTTCATTTATATATCAACAAACAACAAGATTCTGGGGGAAAAAAACGGTTGTGAAAGAGAGTTTGTTTCAGCAGTCCTTAGTACTTTCATAAGGCAAAAAGTGAAGGGAAGCCGGATATTCCTTGGGAAAACTCGATCTGGCATTCGTAGCACTTACTTTTTAATGAAAGCAAATCCACAACAATATGTAGGGAAAAGTCATGTAGATGTACCGTTCCTTAACCAATGCCTTCTGCTAATCTCTGAGGTGAGAGGAATCCGTTTTCCACATCCAGTTGGCTTCATCTCTGAGCTGTACTGCCTGTCTTTCGTTTTCTTTGTTCTGTGCCTGTCAATTTTAAATCTTGTGTCCGAATGAGATTTTTTGTAGTTTCTTTGTTTACTTCTCGTTTTTTCCATGCTCCTCTTCATAGCCTTATCATCTTCAGTGCTAGTTTGATTCACTAAGTCTAATATCATTCTTCATTTAAAGAAGGATATTATTCTAAAAAAGGTAAACATAATTAGTATCTCCAGGGATACATCTGTAAAATGTGTAAAAATCATGAAAGCATCATTATATAAAATAGATAAATCATCAAATTAATAAAAGGTTGGGTAGGAATCATATGAAAAAAAATTCTTCTTTTCCGAATTTGGATTGGAAAATTACTTTTTTTTAAATAAGTATAAAAAATTTTAATAAAATCAAATAATATGCTGATTTTTGCATGATTTGTAAAAATTTCTCACGTGTCGATTTAACGCTGAAATTTTCATCTGTTTTGTTCATACCTACCTTATGTGAAGATCCATAGATATTTCAAACTCGTTTAAATTATTAAAATTATTTTTTCCCTAGCGGAAAAAAAGTTGAAGACTATCATTCGCAAATTCAGGTCAAAAGGCATCAGTTCAAAAAGCATTAGTCAAAAAGCAAGTAGTACGGACGACTGCGAGTTACAATGTTGAACAGTGAAAAGACATCAGTCAAGAATGTCAACACTGTACTATGAATATTTTAACGAATATTGTATTAATTAAGTAATTTAATTAAGTATTTTTTTGGTAAATTTGACTGAATAAATTATGATTTCATTTTTATTTTGTACCATATATCACGGGAGGAGGAAGAATAGAATAAGTAATAATTTAAATTAACTTAAGTAATACTTTTATAATGAAATAAGTTATATTTTTTTAAGTTGTTAATCTTTGCTTTGACGGGGCTCCAAAAGTCATAGATAGTTTCTAAAACGTTTAATGTTTAATTAAAAGGTATAATTATACAACAAAGTCATCAGAAATTAAAACCTTGTCTTTATAACCGAAAGGAAGTAAACAAATTATTAAACGAATGGGGCAGCATTATGTAATTCAAAGCAAAGATTATGTTAAGTAAGTATCATGAGTTATCCCCCTTATGCAGGAGAGTGCTTATCAACTTCTGGTAAGGGGGCATTGTTTTACGTTCTGGTGAATGAGCGGTCATATTTGTTTTAGGAGATTGAGTAGACACATGTGTGTCGTTGACTGCAGTCATTGTAAATATGTATAAATAAAGGTGTGAGTACATCTTCTGTTTGCATTTTTAATCTGTTAATATCTGTCATTATACCAACTTTACAGATTACCTAATATTTTAATTTAAATGAGTAATATTTTTAATCAGATAAGTAATATTTGAATAATTTATTTAGTTCATACCAATTAAATAATTTTTTAATGGAATAAGTAACATTTTATTATTACGTTAATTTCTGATTAATCAGGTATCTCAGAGTTAACAGTCCTAATAAACAACTAATTGCCACTCTGGTAGTGTTGCATAACCATGTTATTGTTATTAACATGCAGATATTCCAATTAGTAGATGCTGGACAGGAACTGTACAGCGTGCAATTGAAGGATGAAACAGACATCTCTCGTTTATAGTATAGTGTATGGGTGTTTATTTTCATAAACAGATTTACTGTCAGACACAGCTGTTTCCAAAACACATACATATTTACATTTCAACCCAATGAAGAAGAAGGGTAATCAACTCAGAGTGTATATATGACAAAGACGAGTACAGAGAGAGAGAGAGAGAGAGAGAGAGAGAGAGAGAGAGAGAGAGAGAGAGAGAGAGAGAGAAAGAAAGGCCAAGAAACTATTTAGTCATGCTCTCATTAGCAGGATGTGACAGCCGAGGCATGCGTCCTTTGACTTATTCAGAATATTGCAGTCTGGGCTAACTTGTAAAATTCCTTTCTGACCAAAGTTGACGCCAACCGCTCGTGGCTACTTGACCTATGACCTGAGATATGGCTGGGCTGACAATATATCTCTCCTTAAAATACCAGGCGACCAAAAATTGACGCCTTTCTTAAAATGGATCTTTGAGCCACGCTAGCACATTTTCAAATCCTCAAATTTATAATCTACTCAAAATGTGTTTGTCATGAGGCATGAGGTAGTTTCAACATGTCCGTCCCAGGTGTCTTAATGACCTCGGCCTGGCAGGGTTCTTTTCCAGCTGTGTTTGATCATTTGACCCTTGACACGAAAGAACCTGTGATAAAATATATACTTATTTTGGTCGTGAGAAGATTTTCTGTTCTGGTGTTAACTTATTTAATTACCAATTTCATTTTCTTATTAGAGAAAGTAAACGAACAACCTAATTAGACAAACTTAGTTAAATTAAAAGGTCTATCATCGACCATAATGTCACAATAGTTCAACATACCATATTATATCGGTTGTGAGAGACAAACAACCTCTGGCCCATCTCTATCTCTGTCTCTCTGTCTCTATTTCAACCATTTTCTGCCAGGGACCGTTATACTTTTAAGATTTTTTTTCTGATGATGATTGAACTCCTTGTTATTTGTGTTGTAAACACAACTTTTCGTCTGATCCATTATTTGGCCATCTTCAGGTGTAAAATCTGAGTGTGATGGGTTAAACAGAAATTATGTTTAAAGGGGGGTAGCCCTTATAGCGCATGGCCCGGCTGTTTCTATGTCTTTGTCCTGTCGGGTTTCGGTTTGTTGAGAAGTAGAAGCCACATCGGGTTGAAATCCGCACTTGTCTGGCTAATGCATTTAGTCGACATTTTGATGTGAGCTGCCTCTTTGATTTTTCTCTGTTTCCAACAACGTTCTCTGTCAATAATCTGTTCATATATATATAGCTAGGATGCAAGAGAAGTAACAATTCAGCCCCAAAATTTAATCAATTCTTCCTTCCCAGAATATTTCATTGGAATTCTTCTAGAACTTTCGGAGATATTGTGCTGATAGACAGAGAGACAGACACGAGTGATTACATATACCGCCACTAACTTTGCTGGAAGAGATAAAAACAATAAAGATGAGGATAACTTTAAACAAAATAGATATTAATGGAACCAGAATCCAAAATCTCAGATGGAGAAAACATTTTGTTTTTCTTGTGTGTTTGATGATAAAATGTTTAAATTTCAGAAATCTTTGACGACAATGGAGCATGTACGGCTGGAACGGAGTGCAGCGTGTGAACAGACCCTTCTCTTTGATCAAAGTGATATTCGAACAGAGTTGAAGGAGTTGAAACGTTTAATGGCTATAAAGGTAAAATTCTTTTTTATTTCACCCGCCTTCCGTTTCTTTTTCTTTTTCATTTTATTAGAAACCGTCAACCAAAACTGTCACCAAAACTGTCACCAAAACTGTCACCAAAGCTGTCAACATAGGTTTCTTCAGTTTTAAGTTGGTCTGGCTGGCTAGAAAAACAACCATGTAGCATATGTGAATAAATAAATTAATTAATTAAATAAATATTAAAACACATACATTTCTTTACCTACATAGTAAAGTAATTAATTTCTTTTCATTTGCTATACAGCCAGATAATACAACAAATATGTCTGACATTTCAGTAATAGTTAATCACTGCTACCCTCAACACTGGTTTAAATACTGTTGCTGGGTTTAGGTTATTCATGTGTTCTGACATTTATAATGTATCTATCGATGTATCCAGACTTTGTCCAGCCCTAACTATTCATAGTAGAAACTTGAAGTTTTGCACATACACTCCCCTCAATGAGTAGGGAAAATGTTTTTGTTTTGTTTTTAGAGCCCACCTCTAAAATATGCAATTATTTATTTATTTATTTGCATCACTGAAAAATATTTATTTATTTATTTTTATCACTGAAAAATATTTATTCATTTATTTTTATCCCTGAAAAATATTTGTCTATTTTTTTTATTGTTGAAAAATATTTATTTATTTATTTTGCTGAAAAATATTTATTTATTTCTCTCAGTGTTGGAGAGGATTTATATCGATTTTTACATTTGTTTTTTTATAGACTGAGGAAAGAGACCAGAAGGCTCGGGAAAAGAAACGTGCTGATTCGAGATATCGTGATACAAAGGTAGAATTAACGTCAAAATACATCATCATTGAGGATCACAAGAAGAAATATCAAGAGAAGAAATCCAGGTGAGAGAGAGAGAGAGAGAGAGAGAGAGAGAGAGAGAGAGAGAGAGAGAGAGAGAGAGAGAGAGAGAGAGAGAGAGAATGGAAAAATGAGATGAAGAAAGAGAGAAAGTAAGGTGGATTGAGAGTGTGAAAGAGATAGAGAGAGAGAAAAAGAGAGGGTGGAAGAGAGAGAGAGAGAGAAATAGTGCTAAAAAAAGAGAGAGAGAGATTTTATTGTTAACACTGTGTTATGTTCCCCAGCCGTAAGTGTTGTCTGCCACTAGCCTAAGTGTTTTTCTGTTTTCTTTTTCCTAGACTGAAAACTTTTGCCAAGAAATACGAACTGATCAAAAATGACCGGAACAAGTACGTGAATCTGATCCAGACGTGCACACAGAAGGCCGGGGAGATGAGAGAGAAAATCAAGATTTTGCAGAACGAGATCGAGATCCTACGTACGGCTGTTCTTCTAAAGGACAAGTAAGAATATACAAGTGCTTAGATAAATAAATATTTTCCAGCAAAAAAAAAATAAATATTTTTCAGTGATAAAAATAAATAGATAAATATTTTTCAGCAAAAAAAAAAAAGAAAAAAATATTTTTCAGTGATAAAAATGGCTGTCAACAAAGTTTTCCCTTGACGATAACTTAGCTTTTCCCATTGTACCTAGTCAGGGGAGATAACTTTTTTGAAATGTAGACTTTAACTGTCTTCACATATGGTGAAGTGAGTGCTGCCACTTCGGGTGCTTGTTGCCTCTATGTCTATTTGACATATCGCAAACCTGGAAGAACTAGCAGAGACAGAGAAACTTGTGATATGTGAAGGGGCAGTTGATGCCATAGCCAGCGTAAGGGCACACACTTAACTACTTACTTCAAAGGTACTGTATATTCTTGTATATAATCTATCTTGTGTATAGGTAAACTTGATTTTCAGCCATAAAATTATTTATTAATATATACTTTGTATTGGACTCAAGTTTTTCAGTGTTATGGAATATGCCGGGCTATATGATGAATGCTTTACAATGGTATTTGGGGGACTACCATTCACTGAAACACACCCAAACCCCATAATTGTCATATTGAGCCTCGGTAGACGGCCTCCTAGTCATAATATTAACGCATTGGACGCAGTGTAATATTTTTTCTTTAAATAAATTAAATACCTGTCTTATATGGGAGCCAGCAGCTTTACTGACAACAATTCACAGACAGAAAATTACCGACATTTATCGAGATATAAAATTCATCGAGATACAATTCACCGAGATACATATTTGTTGTATAGCCAGGGGTCTGCGGGAGGACTTGGAGAAAACGCAAGACTGGAGTCTTGTTTTATAAAAATATGAGGATATATTTTTATTCCATCAGACACATTGTTCAGTGGCGGAGAATGAAGAGTGTGAGTGAAATAATGAGAGCCGACAGACTTTTCTTAAACAGCCGGGCATACAGGTCATCTGACAACAGGGAAATTAGTCCTGTCTTCGTCCCAAGCCTGAGTGATCTCTCTGGCTTCCGAGGGTGCTCTGTGTGGCTTTTATCGGGTTCAAACACCTACGCTGGTTTTCCAGCCTGCCACCTGCAACTCAGGGTTTTAGTCAATATCCAGTTTATGACTTTTCAACACCTGGTGTGTTTTCCGGTCCCTGGCACCTGCAGTTTGGTTCTCGGTCAATATATTGTTTATAACTTTCAACACCTGTGGGGTTCAATTCTGTGATCCCCACCCATGGCTGCCTAAATATCCAACATATTTACCGAGATCTTTAAACTTACAAAAAGAATTTACAGGAACAAAACTATATTAAAGATTTAGCAATCGTTCGGCGGAGGGCCCATGACGTTTTCAGCTATTTATGTACTTCTGGTTACGTGACGGGGAAAAAAGTTAAAAACTTGTATAAGAATTATTTTTATTGTAAGAAATATTTATACCATTATTCGTAAAAAAAATGAATGGAAACTTTTTCAATCTACAAATTATAATTTTCATGTTTAGAAACGGAGATGTTTGTCTGTGAAAAAGTTGTTTCCAGTGTAAACAATTCTCAATGAATTTTACATGTCGGTAATTTGCTGTCGGTGAATTGTTATGGTGAATTGTTGTTGGTGAATATGCTGCAACCTGTCTTATATACCAGCATATACAGTATGTCTTCAGTACTGCTGCTAAGGGGAACAGGGTGCTAACTGATTAAGCATACTTTTTCATATATAGACAAGGACTTGTTCCTTATACTATATAAGACTTATGTCCATCCACACTTCAAGTACTGTGCACAGGCCTGGTCACCATACTTAGAGAGAGATAAAAATCTTTTAGAAAAAGTCCAGAGACGAGCAACTAAGTTAGTAACCTGAATTAAAAAGTATGAGTTATGAGATTAGGCTAAACGTGTTAGGGTTAACATTGTTATAAAATAGGTGGGATCGGGGAGACTTAATAGAAATGTTTAAGATTATACATGGTTTAGAAGTCGTAAACCCTGATGTATTTTTTACTAGAAGGGGGTACATATACAGTAGAAGCAAATAGAAGTAGATTGAATATCAGATAATTCTTTTTTAGCAATAGAGTGGTGGGTCTATAGAATAGATTACCAGAATATGTAGTTCTATCAACAGATGTAAATGATTTTAAGAAGAATTATGATGTTTATTACACCACCACAAAGGTTTAAGGCCCTAGGTATTGTGTAAATATGATTGTAATGATGTGTGCTTGTATATACAAATTGTATACTTTTTTTTCACACTAAAATAAAAAATGTTCTAATGTTATCTCCCAAGGACCAATGGTTAGCCAGCTTAACTAGTTAACCATTATGACTAGTAAATTTGATTCTTACTGCATGCCCCACATTTATGCCCATACTAAGCCCAGCTTAATAAATATCACTATGGTAATGATAAATTTAGTCCTCTTTTTATCTCCCTTTAACCTTACTTGATAAATTATTTTAGACAGGAGCTGATAGTTTTATTGCTGTGCTTCTGAAATGATTTCTGTGTTCATTCACACTCAAGTCTTTATTACAAAACTTCATTCACTCATGACTAAATTCTCTTATGTTTTTGATCATATTCATCTTATTCTCCTTTGTGTATAATTAATCACTGCTACCCACAACACTGATTTAAATACTGTTGCTGGGTTTAGGTTATTCATGTGTTTGGACATTTATATGTATCTATCTATGTATCCGGACTTCGTCCAGCCCTAACTATTCATAGTAGAAACTTGAAATTTTGCACACACACTCAATGAGTAGGGAAAATAATTTTTTGTTTTTCTGAAAATTCCCCCCTAAATAGGTTTTTAGAGGACGGTTCAATATGCAATGTTAATTTATGCTAAATTGTCACTAGTTTGTGCCCGCTTGTTTTTTTGAAAATTCAAACCTTTTTTAGTGATCACTCCAACATAGCATATATGGGTGGCAGTGATTCATAATTGGAATGTTAGTTTTATACATAATTCATTTAGTATCATGAGCAAAAAGCGTAGATTAACTCATTTCTTAAGTGTTTATTTTATTCATGTTTTCTGAACATCCTAAAAATATGTAAAGAAAACTAGGAGTGACAAAACATTAACACAGAAAAATTATTAGATTTTTTTCTAGTTTACGTCAAGTTAGCAAACAACAGTTTTCTAACTTAGAATTAGATTTTTAGAAATAATGTTTTCTTATTGCAAATGTTTACCACAAAAATTACTTTTTTAAGAATAGAAAAATTTAAATATCTGAGTAAATTAAGTTTTTTACCCTTCCTGTTTCATTCATTCTTCATTCACTCTTCATGTTTCATTCATT
>VCCN01002035.1:2217127-2230637 GCA_006491835.1 Architeuthis dux
TCACGCCTAGAGGCGTTATCAGGGAGGAAAGAGTTAAAGAAACTAAAAATTAAGATGAGTGTACATAGTAGTCAAAAATTAATAAAAAAAAAATAAAATAAAATAATTGTTTTTTTACTAAAACTCAAAGTCATTGCCGTGCCAGCTTAGTATGAAAGTAAAAAAAAGTTAGCTTCTTTAGCGGTGATCGGTCAAATCAGTCCTTATGATACAATGAATTTTTTATGGTTAAGTCGTCCTACTTTGCCCCAGTTTTTATCCCATCTTCAGTGGATAACAATGTTGGAGCTGAACGATTTGGGATTTGAACGAAAACCTTGGAGAAGTTTCTTTGAAAACTGTGGCAACGAAGTAGAAATGGACTCGCCCGAGGAAATGACCTGCTTGGGGTAAGGCAAAGCAAAAGCCTAATGAAACGGGTCGCCGACATATAGAGACCAAGTGGAACATGGTTGACCCGTATGTTGAGCGCCAGCACCCCGGATGTGGTGAGTTGCTGGCTATAACAGGCCCTGGCCGCGAGGGCTCAGCAGTTCGCTTTTGACTTGCCACCTGAAGCCATGCTCAAATCATGTTTGGGACTTCTACTGTGAATGACATCAGAGTTTGTGATAGCTTACCGGTGATAAGCGTGAGAGTGCCCCTTAAAGGAATCGTTCCAGTGTTGCTGCATTGATGTTGGACTCATTGTATCAAAACTGTGTCAGTGTTTTTCCCCTCCACATTTCTATTAGTTGAGTTCCAGATGTGCCTTCTAATGATTTTCATGGCATGCACGGGACCAAAAATCCTGTGAGCAACTAGTGTAGTGTGCAGAAAATAGTTTTACTTGTCAAGATGGTTATTGATTTTTTTGTTTAAAGTTTATGAAACAAAGGTCAGTTACTTATAAAAAAGTGTGTATAATTAGTATTCCAAGGAAAATAATGAATCACCACCACCCATATATGCTTCTTTTTACCTTGTAAATTAAGCAGTGGTGGTGGTAAAATTAAGTTACCTTGATGAAAATGCTATCAGTATAGTTTGAACTATAAATTCATGATTTAAAAAAACCAAACGAGCGTGAATGCAGCTGGATACAAACTAAGGGTTCAATTTAGGATAAACTTACATTGCAAATTGAACTCCCCCACTAAAAACCTATTTTGGGGGGGAATTTTCAAAAAACATTTTCTCATTGAGTGCAGTGTGTGTGAAAAATTTCAAGTTTCTACTATGAACGGTTAGGACGGCGAAGTCCAGATACATAGATAGATGCAAATGTCAGAACAGATGAATAACCTAAACCCATCAACAGTGTTTAAACCTGTCTGTTGTGGGTAGTGGTGATTAATAAAAGAAATGATTTATTTGATGTATTGATTTTTATTTATTATTATTTAATCCAATATTCTTTCTTTATGCATTAATTTGTAGACATTATGTATAATCTTTGTATAAACCAGCAAATCAAATGATGCCACTTAGAGCAAGAGCGATATGATGATTGCTTGTTTGGACAATTTTATTATTATTATTATTGAACCTTTTTTTTCTTTATCTGATACTTTCAAAATTTATGCGTGGCGTTAAAATTTTATTGCACAGCATTATCTTTTCATGGTGATGACCCTGATGGTTCTTCTTCACATTGGCATCGACAGAAACACAAAAAATTTAAAAAATACAAAAACCCAAACATAAATCTGAAAAACAGGACAGATGAACATTAAAGAAATATGCGGATTGCTTTAACATCCCCCCAGAGAGGCTATTTGATCATTATCCTCGCAAATTTTGGCAATTAATCACCCCCCCCCCACTCCCAAGCAGTATAAGGGGAAGAAATGCTTTATTTTATTGACAAAGTTAAAGAAGATATTGTTCACTTATATAAATAAATGAATTTTAAATGCTTTATTTTATTGACAAAGTTAAAGAAGATATTGTTCACTCATTTGAATACATTAATTTTTAAATGCTTTATTTTATTGACAAAATTAAAGAAAATGTTATTCACTCATAAATAAATGAATTTTTAAATGCTTTATTTTGTTGACAAAATTTTAAAAAATATTGTTCACTCATATAAATAAATTATTGACAAAGTTAAACAAAATATTTTTCAAACACATGACTACATTAATTGAATCGCTGTACATGGTGGCTAGGTATTCTTCCCTTTTCACTTGTCCTTGTGTCTGTTTCAGTGCTCCTGGTCACTTGTAGTCCAGTAGACACCTTCTAAAAGCAGATGTCTCATTCCTTTGAAATTTGTTTTTAGGGGTTGGCTCGATTTAAAATAATAATCCATTGTAAAATGAACACATTTATTTCACCACCGCCATGACGTGGCATTTATGACGTTTAGGCGTTCATGGAAAAGCTTGTTTGAAATGAGATAATGAGAGTGAGAAAGTAAGTATATGGTTTAGTTTTTAATTAAAAAAAAAAATATCCTTTTTTTAAAAATCAGTCTTTATTATTATTGGATGAAGTATTGTAACACACCATTTTATATTAAATTTTACTAGTTTTTACCTATTTTTAGTTGTTTTTTTTGGCAATGAGTATGTGATTTCGATTCTCACCGAAGGTGTACTCTTTATTTCCGATTGCACTGTTATTCGTTGTCATAGAAACAGTGGCCTGAATTAATAAGTTGTATAAAAACAACTAAAATCAGGATGAAGGTAGAAACTAGTCAAATTTAATATAAAATGGTGTGTTACAATACTTCATCCAATAAGTTGTATAAAAACAACTAAAATCAGGATGGAGGTAGAAACTAGTCAAATTTAATAAAAAGTGGCTTGTTACAATACCTCATCCAATAATAATAAAGATTGATTCATAAAAGTTGTATAAAAACAACTAAAATTAGAATGAATGTAAAAACTAATCAAATTTAATAAAAGTGTTGTGTTACAATACTTCATCCAATAATAAAGATTGATTTATAAAAGTTGTATAAAAACAACTAATATTAGGATGAAGGTAAAAACTAATCAAATTTAAAAGAAAGTAGTGTGACATCCTTTTATGTCCCACTGTTTCTATAATACCCATTCCATATGAAACTCCAGTCGGTCACATGACGGCGCTTTTGATCTCGCCAAGCCATGTATTGCTCTATGTAACCTTGTATTACTGTCCTAAATATCTAGGTGCAGTAGGTGGGTTCATAAAGTCTACAGTGACAGGTAAGCATGACAAAAATGAAGCAACTATGCTACAGTGATTCATTTTTAGGCAGAGTTGACAATATTTTTAAATGCTTTATTTTATTGACAAAGTTAAAGAAGATATTGTATATGAATACATACATTTTTAAATCTATTATCACCAAATTTGTTTAGAAAATCATTTCAAATAATTTCTATGAAACGATTTTCTAAGAAAAAATAATAAATTTGTTTCAGTTGAAGAGTCCATAATTTCAAAAGGTGGGTAGGAGATACTTTTATCAGCAATGTTTTTACCCCTGAATGAGAGGATCAAGTGTTACGGAGAGCAAACCAAGAAAATCAAACTTCATTATATAAGTATAGTAACTTAGCATGAATTAGTATCAGACCATCGATATTGGGAGATCCGATGAGAATCGAACCCACTAACAACAGCCATCAAGATTAGATTGCTGATCATTTCTATACAACGACCATCCTGATCTGGTTTTTTCATATGATCTACTCGTTAATCCTGTGGAAAAATATATATTTAGATTGAGATGTTTGTTTTTTATAGAAAAAAATACTGAATTTATTTACTGAGAATCGTGCATAGTTTGAAACAGTGGCCAGGAAGTATTTCTTTTAACAAAACTTTAAACCACTGACCTCTCCAGCCAGTGGAATAATCCAGTGTTACTGACCCACAAACCGAGAAAATCACACTGTTGATTATTAGGTTAGATTTTGGCGATTTTTCATTTAATGTTTTATACGCAGATACTGCTCTACTGACTAAGCTAACGAAGATCTCATGGTAGGCAGGAGTTTGTAATCCTACACTTTGTTGGCTTCTCTATTCTCACATTCGTATTTAGGCGCAAATATAGTGTGGCTCTCGATGTCGAGAGTATGAAATCAAATGATGGATAATTTTATATCTGACAGAATATGATAATTATAATGACATTTATTAATTGAGAACCTATATTTGCCTGGCGCCGGTGTGAGCAACTGGTAAACGAGCGGCCTAAATCATAAATGTGAATAAAGAAACGAACTCTGTGTGGGGATCGAACCCGCGTCCACCCTGGTAGCTATCTTATACGCAGGTACTGTTCTAACCGACTGAGCTAACAAAGATCTCATGGTAGGCAGGAGTTTTTTTTTAATTGTGTGGCTCTCGATGTTGACAGTATGAAATCAAGTGATAGATAATTTTATATCCAACAGAATATGATAATTATAATGACATTTATTAGTTGAGAACCTATCACTATATTCGCGCCTAAATACGAACGTGAGAATGGAGAAGCCAACAAATTGTAGGATTAAAAAACTCCTGCCTACCATGAGATTTAATGTTTGCAAATTCAAGGAATAAGGGGAAGCTACTCCCTGTTGGTGAATTACAACAGATTGTTTACAGTGGATAATAGTGTTGGTAGATTCCTAGTTTTCGTAAAATGGAGATAACTCCTGTTGGCCTTAAAATGAACTAAAGATTATCTCCCTTGGAAGAAAAACAGAAGTAAATTTGTAGGCGTTTTATTTTTGCTTTTTTTTATGTGGTCATCTATTTTCAATGTGGAGTGTTGGACAGTTTTATTGTCATTTTGGTTTATCTTGGTCGTCTCTCTGTCAGCCGTTTTCAATTGACCTCTGACCTGTAGTCTCTTATCTGTTTGTTATTTTTTAAGAAACAAAAGGAACAAGGCACCGATTGAACAACACGAAACAGCCAATTATGGACATGAACGAATTTCACCATTAATAATGTAACTATATAAGAAATTAACTAAACAATAGTAATTGTTCATCTGAAGATTGAATTCTCATGAAACCAACTGTACAAGTTGTAATGAACCAATAAATATTTTTCTACAATATTCGCTCTACTAACGTATTGAGCCTTCTTCGGTTGGAAACAGAAGTTTATTAGTATACTTATGCAGATTTATGACACATACTTGTAACCACTTACTATATATATTATATATATGGCTCGGATCCATAGGCTAAGCCTATATTTCATATTAGATGAAATATTCAACAATGTTATACAACAGCGCATGCAGTGTTTGTGTGCAGAATATGTTTTAGTATAGGATAGCTTTTCCCTTGTTTGTCTTTGGTCAAGTTGTTTACAGTGTGCTGTTCAATGTTGTTCCATTCATCTCTTGGCTGCTTACCACAGCTGGTCAGTGTACCCAAATTTTCTCCCAACCAGTTCTCTATGGTGTTAATATCTTTTATATGATGGAAAGTATTTGGCTAATTTCTTTTGGCCCAGGAGTTTGTGATTCCAACATGTCCGCCTTAAAACACTGTAAATTATCTGCCTTTAATGATTAACCATTCACCCAAACCCCCTGCTCTGCTACATTTTATTTTTGTCATATTTATTAGAATTTTACTTCTATTTAAATTACTTCTATTTTAATTGAATAAACCTTAAATTTCCTTCAAATTTTACTAATATTCATTTGACTTTTTAATTAATTCCAAAAATTGAAATTGTTATTTTTATTTCGCAGTCATTACAGTTTCTTAACTCAATAACTTGAGTTTGGAAACAAACTATCTTATTTATGTATTACAAAAAATGATTATTGAATTTGACTGGATTTAGTACCTGCAAGCACAAAAAATAATTTGATTTTTGTAATAAATAAATAATATAGTTTGTTTTCAAACTCATATCAGGCAAAAAAACTGAAACTAATAAATATGACTAAAAAACTCCAAGGTAAACACGTCTTATGTAAGGGTCTGGTTCATCTTCCTGAACTTGGTTTTCCCTACATTGATTGGTCACTTTTTACATAAAACACTGGTTAATTTTCTTTTCTAAAATTACTGCGATGGGGGTATGTTAATGTTTACCATTTTATGAAAACAAAAGCATCTATTGTAAATCTGTTATTTATTTACGATAAGATTTAGTATTTACAATATATATCGCGTATAAGATTTATGTGGAAAAAAAAGGATTTTATGTATGATTGTATGTGTCTGTAATGTGATTTATGATTTATTGTTGTTTATTGAGTATTTACAATAAAATTAATTTTATTTCAGGTATTTGGATTAACATAGGGAATTGTATGGTTTAGCCATGTGGAATCGTTGTTCATTGGACGGCGTAGATTATTTTAACATGTTTTGCCAAAAACTTATGAAATGAAGCAGCACCTACAATATAACTTATGTATTTCTGTTTTTCTTTTATGAATTCTCTTATTCATTTTATTTTTTCGTCATTTCTATTTTATTTAAAAAATTTTAATTTAAAAAAAATTAATCTTGCTTTTTCAAACTAGGGTTTAAAAATAAAAATATTGCAAGAAATTGTTTTGTGCTTTCATTATGGTTTTCTTTTCACACCTGCTGCCACTCGATGTTAAAAGTTTCATAAATTTCATTGTAAATACTAAATATTATTGTAAATAAATACCCGATTTACATTAGATGCTTTTTTTTTTTCATAAATTGTAAACATTAACATATCCCCATTACAGTAATTTTAGGGGAAAAAAAGATAACCAGTGTTTTTTGTAAATAATAAACTATGAAAAAAAGTGATCGATCAACAATCGGAAAGATAAATGCCACCGTTATGTAAATAGGACTGAAAATTTGTTTTTAATTTTAAGGCTTTTTGTAGTCTGTCACCAAATAGGCTTATGCTAAATAAGATATTGACTAAACGCCCATCTCTAATCGCTTATGCCTGATAGTCCCATTCCGTGGTGTACGGTTATAGAAAGCCTGGGAAAATGAATAAGTTATATCGCCATTTGTTGGATCATTAAAAATTCTGAATTTTCAATTTTGTTTGGTAAATAAGAAGAAAGATATTTTTTCTATGTTTCACATGTTCGCTGCATTTATTGAACTTTGTTTGGTAAATCCAAAGTTAGTTCAGATGGATACACAAGTTTGTTAAAGCCCAAATTCCTTACAGCGAGGTTTGTTATAGCGAGGTTTGTTATAGCGAGGGTTTACTGTACATATTCTATCAGTGATGCTTGCCTTAATTCCTGACCACTGACAATCCCTTTCTTCTGGATTTTCATTTCACAACATACAGATTGAGTACCAAAACTCGCTAAAATAAATTTAATGTACAAATTGCAAAATGTATTGCTTAATTGGTGCGTCCTGCACCAATGGAAAATATAAACATTTACTCCTTATTATGTCTAGCAAAAACGTTTTGTATTTTTGAAAATTCCCCCATAATAGGTTTTTAGACGGGGTTTCACTTTGTAATGTAAGTTTATGCTAAATTGATCCCTTAGTTTGTGTCCAGTAGCGTTCTCGCTTGTTTTTTTAAAAGTTCAGACTTTTTTTTAGTGATCACTGCTCAACAAAAGGCGAGAGAAGTAACTTATTCATTGATCAACCCTTTTACCAATTTTTTAATTGATCACCCCCAACATGCCAAAAGATGTTGGTCACGTGACGGTTTCTATTGAGTGACTAACCAGACCTATTTTATATATTTATTTATTGTAATACAATGACACAGAAAATTCAGGGTTTTCTTTGTTAGTCCCCGCCAAAAGCCAACGTCCATAATTTTAAACTATGGGAGCCTTGTTATGATGATAATTAGTTCTGGTTAATTAGATTAATTATAATGATTCGACTTTTGAAATGTTTAAGCGAAGTTAAGTAGTCGCTAAGAAAAAAATCCCTGTTAAGACCTGTTAGTGTATGAGTGTGGGTATGTTTTCTAGCAGTTAGCTAACAGGTAGGAGAGAAAGAATGGATTTAGCGTGCGGGACAAGAAAGATTTTTGGTAAAGATCTACATCCGTTAACCAAGTCGAAAAAAAAATAGAAACAATTTTCGGTAATGATCTACATCCGTTAACCAAGTAAAAAAAAAATAGAAACAATTTTTGGTAATGATCTACATCCGTTTTCCAAGTCAGAAAAATAGAAACAATTTTTGGTAATGATCTCCATCTGTTAACCAAGTCGAAAAAAAATAGAAACAATTTTTGGTAAAGATCTACATCCGTTAACCGAGTCGAAAAAAAATACAATACAAAATTTTCGCCAAAAGCTTAATGAAAGCACAGAAAATCATCATTAAAATATCAAAGAAACCTTCAAGGGAAGTAAGAACATGCTTCAAAGCCTCACTTCCATATAACAGACTGAAAGTAACGGTCCCATTTATCATACAGTTACATTGTAAATAGAACCCCCCCCCCGTAAAAACTTTAAAAACATTTTTTTTTTAATAATATATTAAAATAAATGTAAATGATTACAGCCTAAAAAACAAAAGAGATTGAGTTTACATTTTTCTGCAAAGTAGGACGACTTAACGGAGAGACTCTAGAAGAGGTTGATGAATACATCAAAAGCTAGAAAAAGATCATGACTGCGAAATAACGATAAGTTGGAAAGCATTTGGCATGAATAGAGACATTCTGAAGAGCACCTTGCCAATTTGCTTAAAACGTAAAGTATACAACGTTTGCATAATACCAGCCATGACTTATGGATGCGAAACATGGAAATTAACAAAACGAGCTGAAAAGCAACTTAGAATCGCACAGAGAGCCATGGAAAGAGCAATGCTAGGGATAACTCTAAGAGATAGAAAAAGATCAACATGGATCAGAGAGAGGACTAGAGTGAAAGATATTATACAAATAATTAAACAGCAAAAATGGAGATGGGCTGGTCACCTAGTAAGAAGAAATAACAATAGATGGGTGGAAAGACTAATCGATTGGTGCCCATGGGAAAGTAAACACAGTAGGAAAAGATCAAATACAAGATGGAGGGACGAGATAGAAAAGTTTGCCGGTAGGATGTGGCAAAAGTTAGCACAAGATAGGTTGTCATGGAAGGAGATGAAAAAGGCCTTTGTCCAGCAGTGGACTTATAACAGCTGCTGCTGATGAAATAACAATAGATGAGTTGAAAGATTGGCGAAGTAGATGAGATATTGTTGAATAAAAATAGCATAAATATTGCACAGGATGTAAACAAAACTGATTCAATAATAATGTGTACATTTTCTCCAATTTTTAACAAGCAAAAAACACCTAGATTTTAAAAAAATTACAACACATCAACTACTTATTGGATTTTAATAAAATCTTCTCACGAAAAAGACACAGCATTTAGGATCAACGAGAAAAGGGAAAGGCAACATTTTGTTTCTTTTTAGACAGAAGAGAAAAAGTAAGTGAAAAAAACCCAACTTTCGAAACAACTCAAATTTCAATCCAAATATCTAGAATCTAGGAAAGGTTAGCGTCCAAAATTGTGCGACACAAATAATGATTTTAATAATACAATGTTTGTTTATTGTTTAATGTTTTATACACAGGGCCGTCGGAACCAGGGGCGGGTGGATAATATGTGTTCCCTATTTTTTCCCGAAAAATGCTACAAAAAGCTAACTTTAAGATTACAGAAAAGTGAAAGAATAAAATAAACAAAACCTTTAATTATTTTTGTTAGTTTATATGTTATGATATACTACAACGAAAAGGTTATTTCGCGGTCAACACCTGTGCGGAAATGGAAGTGACCCGGTCACCTTAGCATATGCCTAGGTGTTAAAAAAAACAGGATGTGGAAACCGGAAACAACACAAACGTGGGCGTTCAAACCTGATAAAGGAAGGTAAGAGACGGAGAAAAACGCAGAACCGAACACAGAACAGAGACCCAAGCAGCCTGGAGGCAGACCGCCTAGGGCTGGGAAGGCATAAGACCAAGTTCCCCTGTTGGGAACGGTCTCTCGGCACCCATTATCTCTCTCCCACTCTTCATTCTCCGGCCGACAAAATGTATGCTATGAAATAAAAATATGTCTCATATTTTTACAAGCAAGTTTTTCGAGTCATCCTTCCTTTCTCGCCAAGTTCAGCATTTCCTCCCACAAATGAGCAACCCACGACGAGACGACCCATGTCGGCAGAACGTGTAAAAGGGGTATACAACATATCCCGAGTCTGTGGATGATGTTGTGTTCTTGTTGTTCTTCTTGTAGTAGCTGTGTGAAATTAGAATGCGTTTTGATTCGTAATCTGTTTAAGCGTGTTAAGAAAAGAAGACAGAACAAGATAACACGTGTGATAGGGTTGATTAGCCTGGTAAGAAGTGTGCCTTCCCTGTTCCCACTGCCGGCTCCCGCTTTTGGGGACCGGAAACGGAACAGGGATTGCTGGGAGCTTTCCTCGGCATGTTTATTGATACAGATATATTTATATAAACATTATAGATGACTTGAAAAATAAATTGAATTCTGACAGATTTTGCAGCTCTATTTTCAAAAATTCCCTAAGCAGCCTTCTGTTCATAATTATCTTCATCGATTAGATATCTGACTATCATCATATATCCATCAATTAAATAGTGCATTTAATTTTACAAGATTTTTCCGCTTCGCTCGCAGCCCCCATCCCCATATGAATTTCGTACCGACGGCCCTGCCTTAGTTGAGGTCACTTCTGAATTTAAAGGTTTGTAATTTAAATTTATGAAAGGGCACGAATACAGATTAAACGAAACAAATTTTGATTTTTAAATGTTCAATTTATTTTTAAATTGACTCCAAACTCCAAAGACAAGGGATGTTTTCGTTAATTTCACGCATGCGTGCGTAACCCTTAAAAAAAAGAACATGTCAAGCATGTAAAATAATTTGGGACGCTAAAATAAGATTTAACCATATCTGGATTCTACACATTTTTGATAATATGGATCAACTCCTGGATATCCTCTTTTATTTGTGCGCTGTTTTTAACATCCATTGAGCGAAGGTGTGAAACTACAATTTACAATCAGGACCACCTTCTCTACAAATTGTACCCGCCCTTTTATTTATAATAATTCTTAGGGTGGGGGGCAGATTACCATTATACCATGGCCCCTATGGGACACGGCCCCCCCCCCCATCTTGAATCATCCTTCTCCCTCGCGCCGTTTCGTGTATAATTTTAATTAAGTAATGCGATCTGACAAGTGGATTGTTATGTGTAAATATATTCATCATTCCATTTTTTTAAGGGGACATTTTTATTAAGTTTTAAGATTATTAACAATATCTTAACAATTATAGTGACATTAAGTCGGAGCGACTTAATGTTTTTATTTTGACAGTTTTATTGTTTAATTCATTTTCCCTGTAGTAGTAGTGATACATTTCTATTAAATGGCTAATTATTCTGGGCCCTACACTGTAGCGTAGTTTGCGTAGTTTTTCCGGGCCCCTTGGCTTAAGCCTACTCAGCCGTATAGTATAATCCATCCCCAGGGTGGGGGATGCAGGCCTCTAATTTGGCCTACGAGTACGACGAACGAACGAAACGAATGTATACAAAAGAATCTCATCAATTTAAAAGATCCATTCAAAAGATCTTACAAATTTACTAGATTTCTTTAATAAATCATCTTGAAATTTGTCTACTGAAAGAGTATTGTCCCCCACCCCCACCCAATTCGCTACGACCCTGCCTGTTATATGAATGTTTTACTTTATATGAAAATCGAAACGCGATCGTTTTCTGTATAAGTGATAGTCTATCTCTGGTAAACCACGTACTCTACTATAACGTACACACGGACACAAAATAGACCCAGTTGCTACTGCCGTGACACGTTTTTTAATCTCATCACCAAGCACACAGTAGGGTACAGAGACAGCAGTACACACCTTCGGACTCGACCTGCACGGATCTCTCGGCAACAATCTTCTACCACGACCCACTACCCAGGCTTACCTTCAGTGTTTCTCAAACTTTATTGTGTGACGGCACACTAAAAAACATATTTGACTTATACGGCACACCAACGGTACTAAAAATGAAATGAATTAGACAAAAAACCATTTCAGTAGTCAATGAATGAAACTTTCATCTGCATACTCACTCATCACCCCTTTTTCTTTTCTTCATCTGTTGCTGTAAAAAGATTGAGATTTCACAAATTCTACCGATATAAAACCACTAGATTCGCAACTCAAATGGCGGGAGCGGGACAGACATAATACTCGTACTGGACACAGGCTCGAAATACAGCAATACCTTGAATAGTGCAGTTTTGATTTGTGAGGATTTTGTACACTATGATGCAGTCAATGTATTGCTGTACATTACAATTACAAATTAACCTAAAAAACAAACACAATACATTATAAGGCCTTGAACAGTACGGAACATTTTGAAACGAATTAACCGCACTAATCAAGGTATTGCTGTACATGTTTGTATCTGGAAAAATTTACGTAGCACATTTTGGGTTATACGTTGCGTCCCACTATTGTGAACCCCTGCTTTACTTTGTTGCATAATAACCCAAAAACCAACCAACAAACAAACTTTCCCCTTATGTCCGCCTGTAGCAGTGATGATAAACTCTACCCTCTGTGCAACGGGGTTTCGAGTCCCGTAGCAAGCCATGCTCTACCTCCCCTCACAGTCCAACACTTGGCTCGGGAATGGATCAAAGAGGATACCCCGAATTTCGACTTTGGGGGCTTTGTGGCCGGAGAAAGAGAAACCTCGGGTGTTTTACTTATGAAAGAAGCGGGTGTTTTGGCCGGAGGACCGTTCGTTGATGCCGTATTTAAGGAATTGGATTGTGAGGTGGAGTGGTTGTACCCCGAGGGTACCTACCTAAACCCCGTGCAGACAGTGGCTATTATTAAGGGTCGGGTACGTCGCCTACTCTTGGGTGAAAGGGTGGCTCTCAGTTGTATGTGTCGAGCCAGTGGGGTGGCGACACTGGCCCGGAGACTCGCATTAAAAGCTGAAGGAGTCGGGTGGAAGGGAGATTTGGCTGATACCCGTAATAAAACGACACCCGGGTTTCGACTCGTCGAAAAATACGCACTTCTGGTCGGGGGGTTAACTACACATAAGTTCGATCTATCATCGATGATAAGTTTGAAGGATAATCACATCTGGACTGCCGGTAGCATAGAAAAGGTAAGTAACAAAACTTTATTTCTTCACAATTAAAAATAAAGTAAAAACAGAGAAAAAAAAACAACATATAGCGCGGATCCAGGGGTAGGGGGTTTGGACCCCCCCCCCCCCACTCGGGCTAAGCACAATTACAAAATTGTTTTTTTTAAATATCTATATCAGCGGTTCCCAACCTTTTTGAGTCATTCGCCCTTTCTGTCAATAAGATTGCTAGTATTCCCCCTTCATTTATTAAGTTGTAACAAAGAATAATTTCAAATAATAACTTTATTTTACGTATAAATAGACAGCTTCTTACTAAGAATTAGTTTAATTTTATAATTGTGCAGCTGCTGCGGTGTATTCATTTTCATTTGTTACTCAAAGAAAGCAAGCGAAAATAATTAGAACAC